>MJUU01054009.1:7144-23857 GCA_002080025.1 Modiolus philippinarum | reverse complement strand
AAGACGCATCCACAGACCACAGATGATTGATGTAACACATAGGGTATCTCATACATGAACATTAATGCAAACTTTAACCCAAGTCATTGAAGCATAAAATGTAGGTCAGAGTAACCCAATTATCATCTGAAGCAACATCACTCTCCAAAATACATCAACTAACCAAAGATGGTTGATGTGCCACATGTAGATTCTCAGATATGAACCTTAACACAATTTTTAAACTGAATCATTGAAGCATAAAATGTAGGTCAGTGTGACCCAATCATCATTCAAAGCAGCATGACTCTCCAAGACGCATCTACTGACCAAAGATAATTGATGTGCCACATGTAGTTTCTCTGATATGAACCTTAACGCAAACTTTAACCGAAGTCATTGAAGCATGAAATGTAGGTCAGAGTGACCCAATTATCATCCGAAGCAGCAACACTCTCAAAGACGCATCTGCTGACCAAAGATGATTGATGTGCCACATGTAGTTCCTCAGATATGAACCTTAACGCAAACTTTAACCTGAGGTGGGACGAACGGACGGACGGACGGATGGATGGGCGAGATGCTATATCCCCTCCCCAACTTCGTTGGACGAGGGGATAATAAAAATTCTACAGCTAAATAGGTAAAAACACCCAATTTTGTCCTTTTTGGCCCCTATTTTAAAACCAGGAGGGGCCATAATGACCAAAACCGATCCACACCTTCCTTTTGTGCCAAGGAACATTGTGTTAAAATTTCATAAGGATTGATCTACTTGAACTTTGAGTTTTCGGCCAAAACTAAAAGTGTCTACAGACAACGACGCCGACGACGACAACGAGGACGACAGCACCATACCATTATACGACCACAAAATTTTTGCGGTCGTATAAAAAGGATAGAATTCCTTGGTCCCCCTTCGGTTAAGCATTATACTAGTATACTGGGTATGAAATTGCAACATTAGCATAAAACATTTGGTACAAATTTTATGTACAACTCAAAATTTGTAGACATGAAAGCACTTCCAAGGTCAATTTTTTTTATAATGGAGTAATTACTGTGGTCAAACTGCAATAACTCCTACAAAAAGTATCGACGGGGGCTGATGTTAGAACTTGACCAAAGTATTAGTGGTATTCACATTTGGTACATTTTGTATAAATTTCACGAAAATCTGTCAAAATTTGTAGCCAGGAGAGTGCTTACAAGGTCAATTTGCTTATAGCAGTCTAAGGGTTAACATTTATTTGCAATGCCACTCGTTTACTGAGCAATGTCCTTTTCTGTGAAAGTTAAGTAAATTTTTGAAAGCATAATTTGTTCCTCCTTAGTTTTTTGAATGAATTTCTATAACACATCAACCAATTTTACCTATACTTGTTCTCCCATAGTTGATTTTTATGCGACATGATTTTGACTGGTAACATGGACAATAAGTAGGCTTGTCTTGGTATGTATTATCAATGACATAGTCCTGTCCTGGCATCAGTGGTGATAAGAGATGATTTGTTAGCAAAACTGCAATTACACATTCCTTGTCATCTAGAACTGTTGTGCCATCATTCTTATCTTTAAGTGCCATTTCATGGTGTCCTAAAATAGCATATTATTACTACACACAATACAATGAACAAATATGTAAAACATTTAGTTTCAAACACTGAACATGCTGAATAAAATAGGACATTGAAGGGATGTTAACCTTAAAGCATTACCTGTAGGTCAAACAGACAGAATTTCAGTTTGATACTGAGTTTGCTGACTGATTCCCAAGTTTAAACATATTAAAATGCTAAGTATCATGATATCAGGTTAGACCTCACTTGAAACTAAATTTAGTTATCAAGTGAACTGGTGTCAATGAAGCATGAAATGTAGGTCAAACTCACATGTAATTTGGGGTCAAATGCCATCAAAAGACACATCCAATCAATAAACTGAACTATTTTTAAGACTCATCCATAAACTAAACTATCTATACATTACTGTAAGACACACATTATTTCAGAGAAATCAATTCATACAAGAAACTTAATTAATGCCTGTCAATAAGGCATGAAATGTAGATCAAAGTGATACAACCATACAAATTAGGTCAAATGCCTTTATGTGACTGATAAATATTGTCATACCACAAACTATACAGAAACCAAGTTTGGTCCTCTCAAGTAATTAAAAGATAAATAATTCTGTGGCTTTTACATACATATATATTGTTTTTACTCAATAGACTTTCTAATCAGCATATGCAAATCAGGTATTATGATATCATTAATGAGCTATGCAAACCTACCTATAATTAAGCATCATTTCATCAAATTAAAGCCATGATCTAAATCTTTTTGCTTACAATGGATGACATTCTCTTTTGCATTTAACAGGTTATGCCTGCCTCATTAAGTACCTGTATTTTCACTGCCGACTGTTGCTCAACACCACCAACCATCACTGAACACTTAAAAGTAACAAGAGCTGTCGCTGAATGGCAGCAAGATATACCCCCCGCTCATTGAAGCCTGGATCAATATGGTAAAAGCATATTTAAATGGGTGTGGACACAATACAAGTGTGGACACAGTACAAGTTACGAGGTATTCTGTGCAGATGGAATCAATGAAAAGTCGAAGTCAAATTATCTCCCCTTCCTGGCTTTCGACAAAAATTACATTCCTTCATGCACATTTCCAGTGTCCTTCCTTTGTGTCAAGTTTCATCAAAATCATTTGAGTGGTTTAAGAGGAGTTGCGCTTACAAGATATTTTGTGCAGACAGAGTCAATGAAAAAAAGTCAAATTACCTCCCCTTCCTAGTGTTGGACAATAATTATATTCCTTCATGCACATCTCCATATACATGTAGCGTCCTTCCTTTGTGTAAAGTTTCATCAAAATCCTTCCAGTGGTTTAACAGGAGTAGCACTTACAAGAAGTGTGGACAGATGGGTGGACAGACATACAGACAGATAGGGTGATTCCTATACACCCCTAAACTTCGTTGGCGGGGTTTATTATAAATTGACCACTAATTTTTTAAAGCAACATGAGTAAAGAATTGAAGTTTACATATGCTAATATACTATCAATATACAATACTATATTTTTATTTTTTCGAAACTTTATATGAATACACACAGTAGTATTGGAAGTCCCAGATGTAGCTAAACATCTCATGTTCAAAAGAAGACCACTGACCTCATGAAATAACTAACAGATCAATTAAATAAAGTACAAAAATTACTTTTCATTGTAAGATGTCAATATTCATGATATTACGCATACCGTATTCTACCCAATAAGCGCCCAGGGCCCATAGAAAATAAGAAAACTGCATGTCAGCTACCGTCATTGTTATTAAGTTCTATAACATGTATAATGCATCTTCAACTTCCAGTTGTTAAATCATGGTGAAATGCAAAAGTAATAGTAATCAATCACGCGAATACGGCATAAATAAATAGATGTTGTTAGTCAGGAGTAGTGGGAGGTATGTAAACATTCTGTTTCTTAAAATTACGGCAATAATATACCTGCTCAAAACTCATACATCGGCATAAAAAAGGGAAGTCCATTAAGGCAGTTAGGGAGTTTTGAGGGGCGCAAAAAAGGTCGAATTCTGTATTTACATACCTTTTGAAAAGTTATGTCATGATGTAGTAAAAAAAAAAAGAAGGGAAAAAGGGAATGTGTCAAAGAGACAACGACCCAAAGGAAAGTAATAACAACTCAAAGCCACCATAAGATCTTCAATGAACGGTGGGAAAATTATGCATAAAAATTTACATAAAAGTACCTTTGAAAAGTTATGGATCATTGGCGGATCCAAAGGGGGGGGTGGTGGGTTCAGGGGGTTGGAACCCCTCTTTTTTTGGGGGACAATCATGTATTTTTTAATGATAATCCTGATGTTTTACTAAGAAATACCCCAAGATTTTCGTGCCAGGCTTCTCTGCGACATTTTCTTTCATTTTCTAATTGGAACCCCCCTTTTCAAATTGCCTGGATCTGCCCCTGTGGATACAGTACAGAAAGAGACATACAAAACAAATCACTAGGAGAGACATAAATTGTAATCCTTTAGACATAAAATCACAGACATACTATCACTGTGATAGACTTAAAAGGCAATAAAACTTAGTGGGAAGGATTCAATTTTATTAATACCTGTTTTGCCTGTAATTTCTTTGAAGTCAACCTGCTTAATTATATCTTTACCTGTAAAACAGAATATGTCTTGACAAAACTTAAGTTTTATTGCCCCAATAAACAAAGTTTTATTGCCCCAATAAACAATTTTTCAAGGTAAAACTTTCCTAGACATCCCCACTATCACAGTGATTAGTTATGGTATGCCTCTTTCTGTACTGTAACAGCAATATACTCACCGACTTGATATTGTAGTACTAGTATTGTCTTTATCCGAAAAAAAAACATACAAAAACAAATAAAACAATATTAGGGTGGTCGGCAGTGGTCTGTGGTGATCTATGGCCCGCAACTATCAAAAAATTAGCACAAGGACCATAAGAGCTACGGTCCCGCAGCTATTACCGAACTAAAAAAATCTGCATTTTCTTTGTTATGGGGTCCTATCTTGAATTCTCCTTTGACGAATGTTTCCAGTTTCTGCATTCCATAATGAAATAAGGTTTTAAGCTCAATTGTTGGAACAATTTCTCTACCATTGGTTGGGTCAGTAAAGTATAGTTCATCGTAGTGTATTCGTGAATTGGTAAATGATTCTCCAAATGTGCAGGTCTTCATACGGAGTAGTCGGAGCTCCAAATCTGTGTAATTATCTAAGAAGGACTCGATCTCCTCCGTTTCACAATGATAAAACAGCTTTACTGAGCGGTAAACATGATGTCGTACATTCAAAATACGACGCATATGATTCACAACTGTTGGTGTTGTGAAAGCTGCCATACCAGGGGATTTTAGTCTTGGGGAACGAAACCAAGAGCTCAACAGTGTAAGGCGCATAATTTTTTTTCGGAAAATTTTGACGTCACAATATAGATTTTTGGACGTCACAATGTTTCTTGACGCAATTTTCTCCGATTGGCCCATGGTCAAATAACCCCATGTCAATCGTGGCAATTCAGAAAATGGAAATTTGTCTATTCTTCACATAGGTTTGACCAATAATCATTAATTAACGGCTTAAGAAATGAACTGGTCGACATGCGGTAGGTATTTTCACCGCCGACCACTTACTGAACACAAAAACAAGCACTAAAATTTAAACATATGCCAAGTTATACTATTTATAAATACTTTGGTACTCTCTTATTAATATAGAAACTTTTTATTAAAGGGTCATTCTCTGACAACTTTAACAAACTGTTATAATTTAAGTGAAAAAAAATTGAAATTTGTTTTTTATCTTTTTTCATTTTTTCATTTTGTTTTGTGTAAAGCAGGCATTGTAGAAACGTAGCAAAAAGGTTGGCACGCTATTCGCACTAACATTTTCTATTTTTTCTCGATTTTCGATGGACATTTGACTGATAGAGCAAGAAAATGTGTCTTTACCGTCACAAAGTTAAGACACCATTTTTGCACATTTCTCTGCAAAACTTATTTGTAAACAAATATTCTATCAACAGAGAATAACGACACAAATAACGTAAATGCTGTAAAAGTATTCAGATATACAAACAATCAGTGTAAAAAGTTACTACCATGTGGTTTACTGAATACTGTCCGCACTTTTAAGAGCTCATTTTACCAAAAAGTTCCTGTAGTGGCTACTCTACTGATGAAATGATGAGAAAAACGGAATAGAGACTAAACTGTAGTAACTACTTGATAAAGCAATAAAATTTGAAGTGCATTTTTCTATCATTACTAGCGATGTTTTATATATTTTTGTTAGGGTAAGAGGAGACATTCGTGACGGTAAAAGAAAGATATGTGACGGTAAAGAAAAACTCGTGACGGTGATGACATTTTTAGTGTTAGGAATTCTCTGTTTAAAGAATATCCTGTCAAATAAGAAATGCAGTGTTTATCAGCATTGATTCTGTATTTTTATTTGCTTTGCTCTGATCTATTTCTTTCAACTATCAAAAATACCAAAATGACAAAACCATAGATAACTTATCCACACACAAAGTATGGACCTTGATGTAATTTCGAAGTTTTCAGGTTATTAAATAGAAATACACGAAATAAGATAGCATATGTTATAGGAAATAAAACACTTTTGTGCGATTTCTAAAAAACGGGTTGAAAATATATTAAGTTTGACTGATACAGCCAAAAAAAACAAAAAAAAAATTGTCTTCACCGTAACGCTTGTGTCCTAACAGAACGTGACGGAAAAGACAGTGACGGTGGAAACAAATCCGTGAACCGTCAAAGATTTTGAATTTATCTCTGGAGGGAATCTTAGTCAGGCAAGTGGTTGTTTTCGTGGTGCTTGAGCTATCTGCTGATGTAATTGTGATGCAGATTGACTGTACTACAAGGAAAATATTGCATGTACGGTAAAGACGCGTAATAAAGGTACTTTTTCGAACTAACCTATGTTTTTCTCAAATAATTAAAAAATCTGTTATAATAGTAAAAGTATTAATTGCCAAACCACTAAGGATACGTATGTTAAAGGCGTATGGCATAATTATACAAGTTTTACTATATAGGAATATCATTTTTTGTACTTGAAATGTTCCGTGACGGTAATGACTAAAAAAGTGTGGGACAGATGTTTGAGATCAGATATAAAACAAACTAAGACAGAGAAGAGGAGAACAATTTGTGTGCATGTTACCTTTGAACTTACTCTACTTATATAAATCATTGTAATTGACATAGAAAAATATTAAGGGGCAAAAAATGCAAAAATGTTGTCGTCTATACAGATTGGGACATTACCGTCACGTGACGAATTCTATATGTGACGGTAATTTATAATTTTTAAAAATCATTATTTTTCAACCAAAACTAAGATATATTGGTTTTTAACATTTTTTTTTCTGGATAGATCATAGTGTGTAGTAGTTGATTAATCTTAAAAAAAGTCAGAAATTCGAACAAATGATCTTAATCGTCTTCGGACAGATTTTCATTACAAATATTAAAGTTGTCAGAGAATCACCCTAAATAAGATATTAATACAGAGAGGTAGTCCTAAAGAATCCGGGTCCGTTCGCCCACAATCACGTTCGCCCACATACCCGTTCGCCCACTTTCCCGATTGCCCAGGGTCCGTTCGCCCACCATATTTATCAATATTTGTTGATGGTATTTTATGTTAACTATGTCGATGTTGAAGGTTCATGGCAAAGGTCGGAATTATCTTATAATTTTTATTTTCTTTCATTATTTTTTCCTTTCTATGTCTAAACTGTCATTTGTATAATTCGATTCGATTATTGGCTTTGTTGGGCGTCCTACCGTATTATGGTGGCCATTGCGCCCTGGTAAATATAGCATGTGCGAACCAAACATTTTTTTATATATTTTTAAGGTATTTCGGGCCAAAAAAAAAATGGGGGGTGTTGAAATAACAATTTGAAAACTTAACAAGGGAACTTAAAGGAAAGGAGCTTATCTCGCTCTTTATTAATTAAAAGTTTTATTAATTTTGTAATTATTGTGCGAACCAAAAAATAATTTTTCGTATAAAACATGCCAAGCATTTTATATCGTCAAACAAGGACGTATATTTTTACGTCTTTGCATCAAAGAACCTAAGCTGTAAACGCAAGTTTACTAACATCTTCCAACATTTGTTTTCCCAAAAATTTACTCAGCACAAGCCGATGTTTTAAAGTGTTTTGATTTTAATTAATGCAAAGCAACTTTCATGTAATTGAGATTTGATTGTAAAATGCATAATCGGCAATCAAGAAGAATAACAGATCGCAAAACAAACAAATCTATTGATTAAAGTTTCAATATTTTCCAATTAAGATTAATTATAAGAACAATAAAAAATGTTTAACTGAAGTTTAAAAAACAAATAACTATAAAACTTTCAATAACATCAAACACACACACCTGCCAATCAACACTTCAAAGACAGTAATCATTGCCAGTTAATTGTAAAATAAACTTTCATAGGCAATATATTCATAGAAGTATCATAAAGTACAATTAACGTGTTATGATAATTGCAAAGTAAACAAATTTGACTATTATATGGGGAGCGAACGAACGAACCCTGGGCGAAAGTGTATAGTGGGCGAACGGACCCGTTACCGTCCTAAATACCCACATGAAAATGGCCCACCGCGTAAAATTTTATCAACAGATCGATTAAAGCTTCAAGATGTCAAAATTATATAATATTTTTTATTGCATTTTATCTTTTTTGTTGCCGTGCATGTGATAAACACATATCTGGACAAAAAAAAAAAAAAAAAAAAAAAAAAAAAAAACTTAGTACAATGTAAGAACAGTCGGACAGAAATCACAGAAACTCAAGTGAATATCAGCAAAAGAAAATGCACTCTGTAACGCCGGTTACATCTTAAACAAACGCAAAATATGGACTTTTTACATCAGCTGAGCTTGGACCAACCTAAAGCGTGATTTAAGACAGGAAAACAAACAAATAGCAAGAACAATAGAAAATATAAGACAGAAAAACAAACAAAAACCAAGAATAATAGAAAATAATATATCAGGGTGGTCGGAGGTGTTCGTTATGAACTTGAGTGTCTAGTCGGCCGCGATATAGCCTACATAACATCTTTAAAAAAATTATGCAAGGTTCGTTTTATTTTATTTATGCTTAAATGGTCGACATGAATAAAAAATGAAGGATCTTTCAACAGAAGTGATATCATGAAGACTGTTGAACTTTTTACTTTCACTGTTTTAGAATGTTCTTAATATGAAATGTGTCGTAATGATGTTCTACAAAAATTAATTACAATATCTAAGTTAAACTACACTTATTTATTTGGATAATTAATAAAGAAGACACACATTTCGCCGGCAAATTTCATCATCTTTCTCTGCAAATACATTGATGATATTTTGCAGATGAGGAGGCTGTCTCCGACCCAGGAGACTACAACGTAGTTGAAATTTGGCGTATAATTATATGTCTCTGGTCAGTGTGCATACAACTGCATACAACTGCAGCAATTTTCGGACCGCCAATCTTCGCTTAAAATTGGAGAGTGAATTCAATCGTGACAAACAGAATTGCTAAATCAGTCATTCCAAAAAAAATATGTACAATTGCCTAAAAAGACTGTCGCCACATTAGTTTTCAGTTTGATGGTTTTGTTTTCAATGAATTTCGAACCTATTTATGTTATTTTGAAGCAGTTATTGTATTATTTAATGATTAATATACCAAATCTCAATTGTAATAGTAAAAAATAATAATAAATTGCCGTAAAATGTGCAAATACATCGATCTTGGTGTGTCGCTCTTGATTTTTTTATTTTTTATCTGTGATTTTAGAACAGTTGAAGCAGTTATGAGGGGCCTGATGGGGGGGGGGGGGTCTCATCACGAATCACGAAAAATGTATTCGGACAAATCACAGTTCACGGAAAATTCATTTTGTCAATTTGATCAAGAACGATTCACGGCGATGTTCTAATATAACGATTCACGACAAATTAATGAAATGGAAAACGAATCACGGGGAATTGAAATCCCCGATCACGGAGAACGAAATAAACCCATCGGCCCCTTAGTTATTACCTTGATATTGAATAAAATTAACACTTTGCTATTGCACCCCTGAAAACACTATGACTTACGCTGGTCAATTATAGAAACTATTTTAAAATATCAAATGTCTGGTGTCGCGTAGACTGCATTATTGTACGTAACGAGAAAAGGAATAGCTCTATGAAAAACTTTCACTTTATATAAAGAAATCATTTTAATTGCAAAAGTTTCTAATATGATCACTCAACTTAATAAAATAGTCATTGGTTACATTTTCCTTTTCTTTTGCTTTTCACAATGTTTAGAAATGAAGATTTTTATATGTCCTTTATAAGGCTTTATTGTACATAACGGCGCCTTTGAATACAAAACTATTCATATAAATCATGACTTTCCATACACTTGTAAAACCAGCTGCGATGAACTAAGAAATAATGCATAGTTTACATTATTAGCAGAACTTTACAAAATATTTATGAAATAAGTTGGAATTTCATTGTACATAACGTATGATTGTACGTAACGGTAATAAATTACGAGTTACTAAGATAGGAAGAAACCTTTTCCGGTTATATTTTTATTTTCGAACAACACCGTCGGAATTCATATCATTGCTTGATCGACGGTACTAATTACTGTATGTGGAAGCCATATCTCATCGAAAGGGGTAACTCATATTGATCTTTTGCATACAATATAATTATTGAGCCAAATAAAAAGAGGTGTTTAGGAAGTTTATTGTTTCGAAAACATGTCAAAGTCGTGTTGTGATGTGTTGGAATACTTTGCTGTGCAAGATGAAAAATATATCAGCAATTATATTCCACAATATGATTTCGTTACGTACAATAACCCTTTTTAAACAATATATTGTCCCGATATATTTCTGCGAAATTTTTGATGGTTCAATTTAAGATATTTGATGTGTATATGAACTCATCTGTGAGCTTGTGATCATGATTCACGTATGATCATTATAATGAAGTTTGTGTTTTCAAAGAAGAAATTTTTATGCCAATCCCGTTCAATTTTGCCAAAAGACATCTCGATTTCACATGGCTTAGAAGATGCCTTTCCCGTATTCCTATGGCATTTTCATTCCGAATTTTCCCGAATTTTAAAAGAGCCATCCACGCGTCTCGATATCCCCCCTCCCAATTTATATATATATATATATATAAATATTTTAATATATTTCACGAACATATCCTTTGTCATCACTTTTCGTCAATCGTCCGTCTTAAACATTTTTATTCAAAGGTCTTGTATGAAACCACTAGCCGTTTTGGAACCAAACTGGCAACAATAGTTGTTAGGTGGTACCATTTAAAACAGTGTCTGACATTCATGTCCGAATATAATCCAAAATAGCCGCCAACAGGGAACATAGTTTAACATTGACCCCCAGACGCCGATCCAGGCAATCCAATTAGAAAAATCGGCGAGCAGAGCGAGGCGCGAAGATTTTTGTGGTATTTCTTAGTTAAACATCAGGAAGTTCATTAAAAATATGATTGTCCAAAAAAGGGGGTTCCAATCCCCGGAACCCCCCTCCCCCCTTGGATACGCCAATGACCCCTACGGGAAAACCCATATAAACACTTCCTCAGACACCGCCGAACATATCTGAAACGAAACCTCTCTGATATTTTCTGAAACAACTGCGCCTATTGGAACCAAACTTGTCACAACAGATCTTGGGTGATCCCTTTATAATGATACCCGGCTTGTCTATTTTTTTTTGTCTATATCTAATTGTAAATTCTAATGTGAATTTCGGAAAGAAGCAACTATTACTTATATTGTACGTAACAACACAGAACTGGCATATTTGTGGTCAAGGCTGAAGCTGTTTTAATATATTTCACGAACAATGAATCAAGTTTGATTTTTGCATTTTTTTTTAGTAAAAATTTAGTCTATGAAAAAGTTTAAACGTGCTGATGTTAAAATTTTAAGTTTAATATATTTTTCAGTTTTTCTTTATTCTTGAAATTTGTGGTTGTTACATGCATAAAAATATGTTTGTCCATATAAAGTTCATTTAGCTGTGAAATATTATTGTATGTAAAGACATGGTCATATTCTTGAAAGGCTCATAACGGAAATAAAAAAAAATAAGAATCAAAGATTTAGTTTAACAAAACCTTGAGTAGTGAACCAACATCTAAGCTTTATATATCAAAACTGCAAAAATAACACAATTGAAAGATGATGGTTTAAAAAATTAACATGAAGCGTTACTCTCGAGTTAAACTTCCAATATTACAGAAGATGGAAACTTTTTACATGTTTTTTTCTATACACGTATCAACGATGCCAAAAAAACCTTAACAAGAATAGCATACACCACAAACAAAATTCTACAGCTGATCTCAGTATAATTTTACTGTACGTAACACAGACCAAATATATTAAACTCTCCACTAGAGACAAAATGAGCAGTGTGTCAGAATAAGATATTTTTGTAATGTTTATACAAACAACCATTTCAAGCTTCGTGTTTGATAGTAAATGCTCGTCATTTTCTTTTTTTCAATTGCACATGTTTTTGTGGAATGTCTGACCTGTTCAGACAACCAGGGTGTCCAAATAAATCACAGCAGATAATAGACAGGTACTTGCATTATATTCTAGATAGAATTCCAGGAACGTCTATTTTAATAAAAATTACAAAAAGGCTGAATGATGACCACACACCAGGTGCTGATAATCCTTCGTGGGGTAAAGTTAAAGCATTAAAGATTTGTTTACCTGGTTTACCTGGTTCCGAGGTCAAGAAATATGGGCTAGTTAGTCCCTAAGACCCTTCTATATACGTTTGTGTCTTCATCCGGTTGGTAGACATCTGGTGAGAATTTAATATCCAGGTTTTTCCAATAGATGTTTAGTTGGCTTTTGAAAGCATTTACTGACTTAGTTTCAATAACGTTTGTTGGTAAATTGTTCCAAGTATCCACAACCCTCTGTGAAAAACTATATTTTCTGATATTAGTTCTGCAGTTCTTAAAGATTTTGTGTTTGTGCCCCCGAGTTACTGACCTTCTACTTGGAAAAATGTGTTCATGCTGAACATGATCTATGTTGTTAAGTATTTTGTAGGTTTCTACCATGTCAGCCCTTAATCTCCTGTACTGTAAAGATGGAAGTCCCAAATATGAAAGGCGATCTGTAAAGTTAAGATGTTGGATGTTTTTAACTAATTTAGTTCCTCTTCTTTGCACATTTTCTAACTAAACAGCTTCCTTTTTGTAAATTACTGACCAAACTGAACTTTCGTATTCCAAATGTGGTCTAACTATACTTTTAAAAAGTGTCAAAAACATATCCTTATCCATGCAACTAAAACTTCTCTTTATCATGCCTAACCTTTGATTAGCTTTTTTTTAATTTGTTGACTGATGTGATTTTGAAATTTGAGCTTATCATCTATTAGTATTCCTAGGTCTTTTTCTTCATGGACAAGGTCTATTTCTTTTTCTCCCATTTTGTATTTAGTGTTGGTTGGATGCCCGAAATGTACATGTTTACATTTTGACTGATTGAATTTTAAAAGCCAGGTATCGGACCATTGAACTAGGTTCTTTATATCGTTTTTCATGATGATTTGGCCTTCCAAATAATTTGGTTATGTTTTGGACGACGTCTGGCAAGTCGCTAATGTAAATAGTAAACAGAATTGGTCCCAAAACACTCCCCTGGGGAATTCCACTAGTCATAGCTGTCTAATCTGACCCAGTACCGTTTATAACTTTTGTTTTCTATCTGCTAAAATATCACTAATCCATCCATAGACGTTTCCACATATTCCGTAACTTTTCAAGTTGTTCATTAACCGCTGATGGCGTACCTTATCGGAAGCTTTTTGAAAATCTAGATATATTGTATCAATAGCATTTCGATTATCAAGTTGCTCAGACCAGTCATCTAAAACCTCAATAAGTTGCGTCACACCTACCTTTTCAAAAACCATGCTGATGAATTGTAAATAAATTATGTGTTTTCATATGAGATAGTAGACAATCTCTGATAAATTTCTCCATGGTTTTGCATATAACTGATGTAAGGCTTATTGGTCTATAGTTTTCGACATCATTTTTGGTCCCTTTTTATCTAGAGGTGTCACATTAGCCCTTTTCCAACTTTCAGGCGGTTTCATTTGATCCATTGATACTTTGAAGATCTTTGCAAGTGGTACTGATAGTTCTTCAGCTGTTTCATGTAGAAATTTAGGATTTTGGTCTGGTCCTGGTGATTTTGTTACCTTTAATTTTTCTAAATGCTTTTGAATGTTTTCTTGAGTAAATTGAATTTGTGCTATTTCCTCTTCAGTTCTTTTATCTAAAGTAGGTACATTTGGGCCGTCAACTTCTATAGTGAAAACGCTCTGGAAGAATTTGTTAAGTAGTTCTACTTTAATTTTATCATCCGATTGTAATTCGCCATTTTTATCAATAATACATGGGATGTGTTCTTTGGTTTTTGTTTTTGACTGAATGAATTTCCAAAAAATTGTATTATCTTCTTTCATGTTGATAGTTATTGATCTTTCATATTCATATTTTGTTTTTCTAACCAGATTATTTGCTACTCTCTTTGCATTATTGTAGATTTCTTTACTTTGTGGATTTCTGTTGTATTTATATGTTTTCCAAAGTTTCCTTTTCTTTATAAGTGCGGATTTGCTTTCATCATTTATCCAGGGTGTATCATATTTTCTTGGTACGGATTTGCTCACTGTTACGTGTTCATTAATTTATCGGCAAATCAGTTCCAAAGATCAACGATATCCCCCTGGGCCAACTCTGTTCTCTTGTCATAATCTTTCGCATATTTATGTTGTATTGTTTTATTCTGGTCCGCATCAAAGACATAATTTGACCTCCTGAAGAACTTAAATTTAGTGCAACTTCGGTTTTTTTATTGTTATTTCAGCTTATTTCCCAAAGTCTGAAGCACCAAAAAAATCCCGATATAAACTGTTTAGCCTGTAAGGTGGGTTGCTTGATAATGCACATTGATTTACAACAGCCCTGTGGGCCCTTGATTTGGCAATTAAAATTCTGTATTCTGTATTCTGTAAAGAAATCTAAAACATACTGTTAGAAGAATACAATTACTGGGTCGGGCTGTATACCAACTGCCCGTGAAAAGAAAATATGCGCCTGGAATTGAACTGCAATGGCAAGTCAAATATCCCATGATCACGAGTACATGTCTGCTGGTTCAAGCAGAAGCCTGGATTGGAATAACATGAGGCTCTGAAGAGCATGTATCGCTCACTTGACCTTGGTTGACATAGTCTAAGTTCAAAAGATCTAAAGTTACCGCGGATATCAACTACAGTTCATTTTTTTTGCCTTTAGGATTTTTTGTATCCCAAAACAAACATAAATTCCCATATAGTAATATTTTTCGACATTAATTATGCTTTAATTATAAATGCATGCAAATTACTGTTACAAAGAAAAAAGTTTTAAAAAATCAGTGATTTTATTCTGTTTTCTATACTTGTAGCTACTACACAAATGATAAAAATGTACTGTACAGGGAAAATTAATCAATCAGAGTGATAATTTTTGTCACTCAAACTAAACAACTTGCTAAAGAATACAGTTGAGAGATACTTTAATTCCAACCATAAAATTTTATTGTTGATTAATACCTTTTGGGTTGTGAATACAATGTTTCAATTCATACTGCAGACACAATTATCCTTAAGGCAATATAAATTGAACTGTAGTAATATTTTATAATGTCACTGTAAACTATGGATACAATTTGCCCTTCACTTTTAGAGAGGACATTTAAAAGTAGTTTCAATAGGATCAAATGTTAAACTAAATTCTCGCTGGTGGTCATTTTAGTAAGATGCAAACCAGAGAAACATTTTTGCAGGGAACCATCACAGGGCTATTATGGCCAAGTCTAGTTACAACTGTCTCAGTAGTTTCAGAGAAGACCTTTTAAATGTTTTCAAATAGGTTCCAATGTTAAACTATGATCCACACATGCGACCATCTTGAACCAGGTCCAAATATGAAAAAACAACATTTTTGTGTAGCCAAGTTTGGTTCCAAATGGCTCAGTTGTAAACTACTAGTTCAACGGAGATTTCTGAAAGTTTTCCAATAGTGTCCAATGTTAAATAATGTTCCCTGATGGTGGCTGTCTTGGATAAGATGCCAACCTGCAAGACTTTTGGAAGGACCACCTGAGGACGATTGTGGTCAAGTTTGGTTCCAATTGTCTCAGTAGTTTCAGAGAAGATCTCTAAGGCGTTTACCCATAAGGTCCAATGTTAGACTATGTTCCTTGTCATGTATTGGATATGGGGCAAACCTGAAAAACAATTTTGTGGATGGCTCCACCAGAGGACTATTGTGGCCATAAGTTTGGTTCCATCTAGTTCAGTATGTTTAAAGGAGACGATCTTTAAACATGTTTCCTCAGGATTCAATATCAAAACTGTTTCCCGCTGGTGGCTATATTGGATGAAGTGCGAACCTGAAAACATTTTTTGGAGGGATCCACATATATAGTATCGTGGCAAAATTGGTCCCGATTGGCTCACTAGTTTTCAAAGAAGATATCTGAACGTGTTTATCCATAAGGTCCAATTTTAAATTGTGTTCAAGACTGGCAACCATTATGGAAAATGTATCGCGTCAAAGGTGACGATGTTTAAAGTTATAAAGCATCAGATCTAAGGTGTGAGGAGTTTCAGATTATTAATAATAAAAGGTTCCGCGGAACCTGGTGTCTCGCCTGCTCACTGCTCTGATATTATAATTTGGCTAAAAACAAGTCTCACCTTAGTCTGTATCGCACACCTGGATACTGGTTTTTTTCATGTAATGTTATCAAATAGATAAAGCAACTGTTCTTCCATTCGGCGCGATATAAAAGTAGAGGACCTAATGCAATTCTGGAAGATTCTGGACAATTCTGGTATTCCAGAATTGTGCAATACTAGACAGTTCTGGTAAACCAGAATTGCACAATTCTGGAAGATTCTGGACAATTCTAAAATTGTGCAATTCTGGAATTTTGAATATTGCTTTTGTAGGGACGACCATTTGATTCTGAAGG
>MJUU01054001.1:11854-35690 GCA_002080025.1 Modiolus philippinarum | reverse complement strand
GATCATCTTCAAATTTCAGTATTTGGTTTCTTGGCATAATGGCTATCCAAGGTTTTAATTTCGGGTTTATGGCCCCACCCGTTTCAGAAAAAGGGGTAAAATTGGGTATTTTTAGGGCCCCGCCATGAAATGGTGGCGCCCTATAGTAATCAGCCTGTCTGTCCGTCTGTCTGTCCATCAGTGTTTTCTATGTCGTACGATAACTCAAGAATGCCTTTACGGATTTTTATGATTTTTTCACTCAAAGTTGCACTTGACTGAAGGAAGCTCCCTTTTGTTTTTGAAGAAAATCGGAAAATGATTTTTGGGAAAAAACTTCATTTTAATATGAAAAAGTGCATATTTTGAGAATTAGCTCTATGTCGTACAATAAATCAAGATTGCCCTCAGGGATTTTAATGATTTTGATCCTCAAGGTTGAGCTTTACCAAAGGAAGCTACTTTTCGTTTTTGTGAAAAATCTGAAAATGATTTTTGGGAAAAAACTTCATTCTTTTTCGTTCGTTTTTATATGGAAAAGTGCATATTTTGAGAATTAGCTCTATGTCGTATGATAACTCAAGATTACCTTCAGGGATTTTAATGATTTTGATACTCAAGATTGAACTTACCAAAGGAAGCTCCCTTTTGTTTTTGTGGAAAATATGAAAATGATTTTTGGGAAAAAACTTCATTTTTATATGAAAAAGTGCATATTTTGAGAATTAGCTGTACGTCGTACAATAAATAAAAATTCCCATCAGGGATTTATATGATATACGAAAGGTTGGTCCTGATCAAAGGAAGCTCCCTTTTGATTTTGATTAAAAACTTATTTCCATGAAATTCCGCAGTCAGGTTTTTGGGACACACAAGGGGGCAGGGCCCTTTCTGACTTTGTCAGTATTCTAGTTGTGTCTGTGGACAGCATAACTTTGGTTCCAGTGAACAGATAATTTTCAAATTTTAGTATGATGTTTCTTGGCACATTCTTTAGCCCGGGCTATAATTTTATGTTCCTGGCCCCCGCCTGTTTTAGAAAAAGGGGCCAAAAGGGGTTAAATTGGTTGTTTTCACATATTTGACTGTAGAATCTTTATTATTTATTGGATTTTGATGGGGTTTCTTTCAGTAAACTCCTTAGAAAATTTCCAATCTGGAGTATGCCAACGGATTTCACGTGGCATGTACCGTTCACGAGATAAATGGGGCCCAAAAGGGGCGAATTTCAAAAATTTCATTTTTTTATTTTTAGTCTGATTTTGATGCAATTTTTTCCAAAGGATTCCTAATGAAAAATTATCGTACCGCTCTACTATTAGATTTTTTGGTAACTTGTTTCCTTACCCAGCTATGAGGGGCCGAAGGGGGCCAAAATCGTTAATTTACAGATAACCAAAAAATTTTATTTTTCATCAGATTCCGATGGGATTTTTTTCTTTGGATTCCTCTTGATGTAAGCTTTCAGTACCATGTCAACGGATTTGGCATTACTCTTACCGTTTCCAAGCTATGAGGGGCTTAAGGAGCCAAAATTGTAAATTTACAGATAACCTAAAATTTTTATTTTTCGTCAGATGTCGATGGGATTTTTTTCTTTGGATTCCTCTTGATGTAAGCTTTCAGTGGTATGTCAACAGATTTGGCGTAGCTGTTACCGTTTCGGAGCTATGAGGGGCTGAAAGGGGCCAAAATTGTAAAGTTACAGATAACCTAAAAAATTTATTTTTCGTCGGATTTCGATATTTTTTTCTTTGGATTCTACTCGATGTAAGCTTTCAGTAGTATTGCAACGGATTTGACGTAGCTCTTGCCGTTCCCGAGCTATGAGTGGCCGAAGGGGGCCAAAATCGTAAATTTACAGATTACCTTAAATTTTTATTTTTCATCACATTTCGATGGGATTTTTTTCTTTTGATTCCCTCTTGATATAAGCTTTCAGCATCATGTCAATGGATTGGGCGTAGCTCTTACCGTTTCTGAGCTAAAGAGGGTCAAAGAGGAATCATAAGGAGTCATAAGGGCTAATTTTTATTTTCCCTAGTTGTGTCCAGCTAATTACTTGGTCAATCTCCTTATTGCGTCCATCTAATTATTGTGTCATGCTCTTTCCTATGTCCATACTCACTTTAAATTACACTTTTTCAAATTTTCAAATGGACGACATGCTGCGGTCGTATCATGCTGCGCTCGGCGTAGCCCTTTATTTAATATCCAGAGATGTTTAATGCCTATGCAATGTAACCTCCATTCGCATATAATTTATATTGTGAAGTCAAGGAATTTGTTATATTTGGTCTAGTTTAAGGTTGATCTATCAACTACATTGATGGTTTATCATTTACTGCAGTCAGGCAAGTGCACCCTGAGATTTCATTTGGTTATCTCAGTCTGAAAGGACCATAACAGAAGATAAAAGAGGACAATACATCTGTTATTTTTGCAAAGCATTGATTATTGTACTTCTAACATATGTTAAAAAAAATTTCTGATCAGCTGTAAATTTAAATGTTTAAAACGCTCAGGTGTAGAAATGGGAAAATCTGTTTCTTTTTAAGATTTATTCCTTATTTATAACTTTATTATTGTGCAGGAAAGAGAAAGATGATATAGAGTTACTTCCCTTGGTATGTGGTGTTGATGTTAAGATTGTTGCAGCCCCTGCCATAGTATATAAATCTCCAGGATTAAGTGAATATCATACTGCTTCTAAGGTATATATTTGTTGAATTAGCTTTTAACCATTTAAAAGAAAGATTTGAGATAAAATGATTTTGATTTGAGGAGAGTTTTTTTGGCAATTCATTACATATTAAATTGTTAAAGCAAAGTTACAATACTTGAAAAAGCTATGTATGATTGCCTCAATGATGAATCAGTATAACATGTATAACCATGTATAACCAATGCAATATACAGATTCTTTTTGAATTTTATAACCAATTCAATATTCAGATTCTTTTTATGCCCCCAGATCGAGGATCGGGGGCATATTGTTTTTGTCCTGTCTGTCTGTCTGTCTGTGCGTCCAAAACTTTAACCTTGGCTACAAGTGTATAGGTCTAGTCAAGAGGAACATAAATATGCAAAAAAAATTAGGTCAAAGGTCAAGGTCATAGGGGTCAAAAAGGGGTAAAATCTGAATCTGTGGGCATATGTAGTGTTTCATAAACACATCTTGTTGAATTTTATAACCAATTCAATTCTTTTTGAATTTCAAGAAAATAAAATACATGTATTAGCAGTACTTAACAATAAACAAAGGAAAACATGTTTTCATCTCTAATAGAATTGAAATGACTTGCTCCAAATGAATAAATTAATAAATTCTTTCAAAACTCTATTGTGATACCTTCAAAATTTTGATTTTCTGTATTTAAGATAATGCAAAAACATGAATATTTACATCACATGTTACTATAATGTTAACAATATTTGAATGTTTCTTTCTTCACAGATTTTGGTATGTGGCCATGCATTGGAAATGAATTTTACAAATGACCTCGACATCTATATCAGTACCAATCAAGTCAATTTGATCACAGAAATGTCTTTACAAATGATGGCCAGATTGACAAAACAAGACAGCTCTGAAATTATCTGTGATACACATGACAGAGAAGATTTATCCCCATTAGGGCCTGAAATGCTTGTGGCAGACAGCGGAATTGAAAGTGATGCATCAACTGTTACAGCTAGGAGAGTTAAAGACAAAAAATCTGAGATTTCCTTAGGTCAACCTGATTTAAGGTCAAAGCCAAAGGTCATCACTCCTATCGATATTCTTTTGACAGCAAGTCGAATATCAGTGATAACTTATACACAGAAGAACTTTGTAAAAAGTCAGAAAGATGGTGAATTTAAAAAACCAAATTTATCTGAAAAACCTGATTTGACAAATCTTGGGAAAAAAGAATCTATTCCTCTTGAAGTGCCAGATTCTGAATCAGTGAATAAAGGTCAAGGTGATCTGTCTGTGTGTCCATTGCTGTATGTATATATATCACAACCACATACAGTACTGACCTGTCATCAGAAACAACAGAAATTTGAAATGTCATGTTATGATGTCCTGCTAAAAGGATCTTCTACACCAAGTATCCACTCAGGTAATTTTGTGAGGATATAACCAATTATTTCTCAAATCTTCTTAGGTAAATCTATACCAGCATTATTTAAGTACAGTTCAATAAAAATCAAAATATTTAGGAATAGAGGGGCACATGTGAAATTTAATTTTCAGAAATTTTGGTTTCATATTAATGTATATTCATAAGTAAATTCAATAGCAAAAAGAATTTTTCAAAAGTGTTTGTCGGTTATGGTTATGATAGCATGTAAAATCCTAATAGTTTCTATATAAAAATAAGTGAGTTACCTCCCCTGTTGTAGTAGATTCTAAATAAAATATAATTCTAAAAGGTCAAAGCATATAAACGTAACATGATTTTGGTCCTCTAATGCACACAATACTAATTGTGATTGTACAATGAAATGGCTGTATTTTGGCTATGAATACCCAAGCATGTCACAATTTATAAAGATTAATAGAGGAATGATTCCTGTCAATAATTCACTCCTTCACCTGTAGTACATTCTGTGTAATTTATTTCCAGGATATGCATGAAGTAAATGAGAAAAATTGGGTATTTTTCTTACAAATGTTCAAAACTACACTGGAAAATCAACATGAAAAAAAAATTCATTTCACTCATGTGCCACCAGATTTTTGAATTTTACATGAAACTACTTACATTGTAATTGATCAACTCTGACATGTAAATTCATAATACTGTAAACCTTGAAATTTTCCCTCTTTTTCCCCCCGGTTTTCAAAATAAATTTCATTAAGGACAGTCTGGAATTTGCAGTTGTCCGTCAAGCTCCTAAATTGCCAAATGTCACAAAAATTAACAATATATCAAAATGTTTTTAAGATGCACTAGCATATGCTTATAAGATATTTTACATCTAGAAAATTTTTTTTTTTGGGGAGGGGAATAAATTCATCCCTGATGTATTACATTTTATGGTCAGACTTTGATGGTTCGAACACCCAAAGGACAGATGAATTCAGTTCAAGCTAGAGGGGTGTTCGAGCTATAGAGGTGGAACTATGATTAAATTATTACAATGGGTACAGAAAAATGGTTGGAGACATCCATGGTGTTCAAGTTATTTCAGTCCTAGCCATCAAATTTAACTGTATTTTCTTAGACTGTAAGGATGGTCACTCCTCAGGTTTTTGAAACTGCCTCTGACATTTGGAATTCTTTTATTTCATCCATTATTATGCATTAGAAAATTTTGCACACTGACCCCCACTTTTCATGCTTTTCAAAATATGGTAGTATACATCTTCAATAGACTTCTGACAAAATTTGATGAAATTCTTGATATGCCTTCATCGCATTTCAAAGGTTGATTACCTTAATGCAGAGTGAATGAAAAGTCTAGAGAAGTTTGGTTTCCCGCCAAAATTTCAGGCGTTTAAATCTCAAAAACGGCCTCACTGACCTATCAATATTTTTTTCTTAAAATGATGTATGATCCATATTCTAATAGATAAAGATAATAATTTTAAATCCTTGATATAATAAAGTTGAGGAGTGAAATTTTCTTTGTTTGATATATCATTCCTTTACTTTAACACTGTCCAATGACATGTATTTGTCTTTATTATGAAAATATCAGAAAGTTTTAATTTTTTGATAGATATGAAATTGATACCAGAAAATACAGACTTCAATGTGTATTGGTTTGAAACAAGACCTGGTAGACCTCATCCAAAGACTGGTATACCACCATCTCTATTTACTGTCAAAGTGGAAGATTTTCTGTTGGAACCAGGTAAATATACATATAATTATTTTTTTAAATAATCTCTTCAATCTTTTGTCTCTTCATACACCTTATTTGTGCAAATGGATTTTTTTGAAGATACATGTATATACATGTGTGTGTTAAAACATCCAATGAATCCCATGACAAATTTTTTCAACAAATAGATAATAGGCTGATACAGTTGAATGAAAACTATAACTTGAATATTGTTTTCTTTACAGCTAGTATACATTTAAGATTAGACAGGCCATTCAAGTTAAACTTTAGTCTGGACAAGGTTGATCAGGTCCAAAGATTTATGTCAGAGGTCCTGCCTCCTCCAAAATCAAAAGATAAACCACACAAAGCAGAAAAGTTAAATGCAGTTAGAAGTTCTAATTCTCTGCAAGGTATGTAGTGCTTAATGCAACAGTTGCAAAAACTGATTATTATGCATTTTGAAGTCAAAGTTGATGGGGGTGGGCAAACAATTTACCTGTGTCTGTCATTCCATCTTTCCGCAACTAATAATTTCATACCTGTTAACCTTTGGCAGCTGCTCTGAATGAGATATCCCTCATACCAGCCCATCTAAGGGGGAGATTTTACATAACAACCTTTTTAGTTCACCTGAATGAAGTTGAGGGGGACTGTTGGAGTACCCAAGGCGTCCTCGTCCGCGTCCATGTTTTCGTCCGCATTTTGGTATATATCTTGGTAACTATGCAGGGTAGGGTCATCAAACTTTGCATGCATGTGCATTTTGGGCTATCTCACAGCCTCTAAGAAAATTAGGTCTCTCTGACCTATATTTTCTGCTTGAGTGGCTTTCATTTAAATTTACATTACATTCTCAGTTACTATACATAGTATGATCATCTAGCTGTGCATGTGCATGCATCTCTGATGGTAGGTCAGCATCCAGGCAAACTGAGGTCACTTTGACCTACATTTTCCGCTTGAGTGGCTTACATTCAAGTTTACCTCCGAGTTTAGATCTTGGTCACTGTACATGGTAGGATCATCTAACCTTGCACATGCATGCATCTCTGATGGTAGGTCAGTATCCAGGCAAAATTAGGTCACTTTGACCTACATTTTCTGCATTAGTGACTTACATTTAAGTTCATGTCAGGGATCAGATCTCAGGTACTGTACATGGTAGGATCATCTTACATGTGCATGTGCATGCATCTGTGATGGGAGCTCAGCATTCAGACAAAATTAGGTCACTTAAGCTACATTTTCTGCATGAATGACTTACATAAATGTCTACATCCGAGTTCAGAGCTCAGTAACTGTACGTTGTTGGTTCAGGTAACCTTGCATATGCATGTGATTTTGATAGTATGTCGGCATCCAGGCAAAATTTGGTTGCTGAGACAACGTGCCATAACGAGGAGAACTTTGTAATCGTTGATTACCTATGTTTTCAACAAAAACTTGCATTTATAAATGAAGAAAAGAGAATATGGAATGGAAGAAATCACTTTTAAAAGCTGTTAGATCAATTTCTCAAATCAAAATTCTACCATGATTTTAAAATTATGCATCATTTTTCATAATTTTGCCAGGAAAGCAAAAACAAAAATACCTAATTTTGACTATGAGGGAGGTTTAGGGGGAGAAAAAGCAGAAAGGGGAGATTTTGATCTCCCTCCAGGGAGATCCATTCAAAGGGGAGGTTATGCTTCTAAGAGGGAGTCTCCCCTTTAAGAGGGAGGTTAACAGGTCTTATAATTTTCACAATTTAACCTCTTTTGATTTTGACTATATACTTGGTGCAAGTCTTACTATTTTCAAAGTAATCTTTACCCTTACGATGGTTTAAAATTTCTTTACAATTTGGTCATTATTTCAAGAATATTTTTAGTTCCAGTCTGTCATTTTATTGCTGTTCTGTATGTTAAACTGAAAATTTGTATTTCTTGTAATAAAAAGAATGTAAAAATGATCTTCAAGACAAAATATGTTCATGGTGTGAGTATGGTATGCAGACATTTTGCCATTGGCTGCAAGGCGTTGTTGCTGTGTTTAAATTATTAATATATAAAAATGCCTTACTATTTTTCAAATAAAAACTTAAGAATTTATATAAAATAATTTTCTGTTTTTTATCAAGAAGGGTTGGCAAGTCTTGTGTTTTTCAATCACAGAGATTTATGGAACTCTTATTTTGTTCTTTTTATTTTAGATTTGTTATCAAAAGTTAGTAAATTTGACCTATATACAGACCAGGTGGTTGTTGCCATGGAAACAAGAGACAAAAGTTCAGCAGTAATTGGAAGCTTAGATTGGTTGTCCCTGGAAACTAATTTCAATCACAGTAAATCAGGTTTGGCTTTAAGTGAAGCTTCACTATTATACCCCATGGACAGTACTTTTAGAAAGGACTGACCATGCATATAATTTTATATCTGTTTGTATATGTTTCTACAATGCTATTTTCCAATATACCAACAACCTTCAAGTTTTATAAAAGTGTCTTGCAACTCTCTCCCCCCTTTTACAATGATTTACAGAGAGACCCTATTAATTTTGGGAGAAATCACCTCAAAGGAGACAGTCACCTTATTTGAAAATTTCAGAAAATTTGGCATCTAGATGATAACCCATTAAGATGAAACATATCATTGGTTGCCAGGAGAGGATGTCCTTTTTTTGATACGAGAAAAATAACCTCAAAGGAATTGCAAATTGATTGAAATTAATAGAAATATTTGGTTTCCACACAATAACTTGCATAGTTTACTGCCAAATCAAATGAGACTTGTGTATTTTGTCTGGTTCTAGAAAGGGTAAACATATTGAATGAAACTGAAATCAAATCAAAGATTAAGTCCATGACAGTTTAAAATGTTTGAAATATTTTTCTAACAATAACTAAGATAATTGAAATCTGACTCGTGAAACTATCATAATTTAAGATAATTAGAAGGTTAGAAAAAAATGCTTGAAGTTACAACTTAGATTATGTTCCATTGGGCCTTTTAGATTTCCCTGCTATCAATGGCAGTTGAAATACTGTGGAAGTACTTTTTGACTCTCCCCCTCCTCCCAATCAATGCAGAGTGGGGTCATTGATATGCCGGACATCCGTGTGTCTGTCCGTCACTCTTTTTTAAAGCACTCTCGTGGCTACAAATTTTGACGGATTTTCATTAAATGTATACTAAATGTTTATACTACTAATACCTTGGTCAAGTTCGAAAATCAGCCTCAATTGATATTTTTTGAGGGAGTTATGGGACTTTGACCTTAATAATGACTCTGTTTTATCCGAAAATTGACCTTGTAAGCGCTCTCATAATACAAATTTTGACAGATTTTCATGAAATTTATACCAAATATTTCTACTACGAATACCTTGGTCAAGTATGAAAATTTTGACGGAGTTCTGGGACTTTGAATATGATAATGCAAAGCATTTGTCAGGCCTGTCCCTGCGCCCGTAAGCGCTCTAGCAAGTTTATTTCTCATTGGATTTTGATAATATTTATATGGTAGCTGTAGTTTAAGAATGCCTCAAGTGAGATCAAAGATGAGTCCTATTTGAACATTTTTGTAGGAGTTATGCCCCTTTTTTTACTTTGAAAATTGAGAATATCCTTGTAAGGGCTGTAGAAAATCTATTTCTAGTTGGTTTTGGTTAATATTTATACACTAGCTTGAGATGCCTCCAACAAGTTTGGCGATGAGTCCTATTCGAACATTTTTGTAGGAGTTATGCCCCCTTTTAACTTTGAAATTGACAAAATAACCTTGTAAATGCTCTAGAAAACTTGTTTCTTGTTGGATTTGGATTATATTTACACAGTAGCTTTAGGTCTAGGATACATCAAGTGAGTTTAAAGATGAGTCCTGGTCCAATGATTTTATAGTTATGCCCTTTTTAGCTCATCTGGCTTAAAAGGCAATGTGAGCTTTTGCTTGGCATCTGTGGTCCGTCCCGTCCGTCATTCCCTCCGTCTGTCGTCCGTCTGTAAACTTTTTACATTTTGACTATCTCCTCAGAAACCAATGGACCAATTGTAATCAAACTTTACAGGAATGATGTATGGAAGGTCCTTCACTTAGTTTGCCAAAATTTTTCAGATCCGCCAAAAAACATGGCCGCCAGGGCTGAACTTAGGTTTAACATTGGACCCTATGGGAAAAAAGCATATATTTGCTATCTCCTCTGAAGTTACTGAAGCAAATTGAATGAAACTTTACAGGAATGATGTATGGAAGGTCCTTTATGTAGATTGCTGAAAATTTTCTGATCTGAAAAAAAAACTTGGCCGCCAGCGCAGAACACAGTTTAACATGGTACCCTATGGGAAAAGCATATATTTGCTATCTCCTCTGAAGCTACTGAAGCAAATTGAAGCAAACTTTACAGGAATGATGTATGGAAGGTCCTTCAAATAGATTGCCAAAAATTTTTTGGTCTGCTAAAAAACATGACCACCAGCGCAGAACATAGTTAAACCTAGGACCCTATGGGAAAGCATTTAAATTCTATCGTTTCTGAAGCTACTAAAGCAAATTGAACCAAACTTTACAGGAATGATGTATTGAAGGTCCTCTATGTAGATTGCCGAAATTTTTCTGATCCCCTAAAAAACATGGCCACCAGCGCAGAACATAGTTTAACATTGGACCCTATGGGAAAAGCATATATTTGCTATCTCCTCTGAAGCTACTTAAGCAAATTGAACCAAACTTTACAGGAATAATGTATGGAAGGTCCTTCACATAGATTGCCAAAAATTTTCTGATCCAATAAGAAATATGGCTGCCAGCACGAAACATAGTTTAACATTGGACTATGGGAAAATCATGTTTTCATCTTCTCCTCTGATACCTCTGAAGCAAATTCAACCAAACTTTACAGGAATGATGTAGGTAAGGTACTTTACAAAAATGCTCATTTCATTTTGATTTGACAAAAAACCTGGAATCCAGTGTAAAACATAGTTTAACATTGGAGCGCGGTATGAGATAACCATCCTTTTCATCATCTTCTCTGAAACTAATCAAGCAAATTTAACTAAATGTATAGAGGGAACTTTGCAAAAATTATTCATTTCAATAGGATCAGACAAAAAAAATGGGTGCTAATGGAGAACATAGCTATGCATTTGACCCCATTGGTAAAAAACATCTGTTTTGGTCATGCATGGCAAAGAAGCATTTTGTCAGGTGAGCAATACAGGCTCAGTCTCTGAGCCTCTAGTTAACTTTGAAAATTGACAAAATATCCTTGTAAGTGCTCTAGCAAATTTATTTCTCATTGGATTTTAATGATATTTATACAGTAGCTTTAGTTGAAGAATACCACAAACAAGTATGATTATAAGCTGTGATTGAATATTTTTTTAGGAAGTTATACCCCTTTTTAGCTTCAAAAATTGACCAAATATCCTTGTATAATTTTTTTACAGTAGCTTTGGCTCAAGGTTCCCTTAAGCTAGTTCAAAGAGGAGTCTTGTTCGATTATTTCCGTAGGAATTATGCCTCTTTCTTGCTTTGAATACTACCATTAATATGTGGGGTTTCAAATTGCTGGTGGGGTGGGGATATATGGTTATGTGTAGCCCTTGTTTACAGTAAAAACAATATTGCTTATAAACATTTTAAGGAATTTTGTAGTTTCATAAGCGTTTGTTTTGTACTTACATGTAAATTTGGTTTTCCAGGACAAACAGAAAATGTGGACTTTAATGTACATCTTAAGAACATGCAACTGAAAACTTTATTTGATAAAAGATCACGGATGCTCCTTCAACCATTTAGTGTTACTGTTGAGTCATACATACAGCTTCAAAGTGAAACAGATGAAGAGTTTTACAGACCCAGATCAGTAACTACAATGACTTCTGGTCTAGTCTCTGTTTTGATTGGTCAAGAGCATATCATGTGTTTGGATAAAGTTGTAAAAGAATTGTCTGTTCTTGAATCGGTTAGTATAGAAGTAGATTTATATTCAGTTATCTTTGGAAAAAATGTGAATAGTGTAAATAGATATGCCCCACCATGAAAAGGTCAGAGAGAATATTATCTGGGGTTTGCCTGTCTGGTCAATATTGTTAGGTAGGAAGTTTGAAAGTTAGGATTCAATTATTTCAAGGGTATGTCATCTTTGTTAAAACATGACTAGTCTAAAGGCCTCACTAAAAGACTTTAAAGAACGACTATTTATATGTTATAGTGACATATACTGTTGGACAAGATGTTTTATAGATGCTCGAATCTCATTAATTTTTTGTTAGAAAATTTTTAAAAAAAAGCTTATTGATATGAAGATGAAAAATGCAAAAAAATGATAAGGTTACATATCTCATTTTTATCTCAAAGCCATGAAATGGCTGGAGAGATGTTAATATGACAAGAAAAAATCATGATGTGCTTCAAGCTCTAAAGATGATCTTTGTGCTTCCGATAAAATATAGTTCGCAAGTTTCTTTCAAAATCGTATACATTGTGTTTTTTAGTTATATTTCTTCATTTTCTTGGGTTGAATATGGTGTTGTTTTATTAAATTGAAAACAATATGCATATTCAGAAACTTATTCCTGTAAAAAAATTATTTGATAGTAATCACAGGCCAAAAATGTCAATTCATAAAAGAGCATGAAAATTTAAAAAGTTTTCTAACTGCCCTATTCAGATATATACTAATTCATACTTGAAATTCTATTAAAGCTGATCTGTTTGAAAATTTTTGAATAGTCTGATAAGAATGCCAACAAGGACAACAATTGATAGGGTAAGAATTAGTAAGCAGATTATCTACTTAGTCTTTTGAATTTCATTTGAATTATACATGAAACACCCTATGAAGATGTGCATGAAGGAAAGTATTTATGGTCCAGCTTAAACGAAGGGAGATAATTTGGCTTGAAAATGGTGTCAAGTTAGGTATTCTTTTGTGGCCTGTTTACAGTTGCCCTGTATTGTCTTGTTGTTAAAAGTCCTTAATATTTGGTTATTAAGAGCCAAAATAGTGTTGATCTCGCTTTTAATTAGTTGAAATAGTCATTGGATTTTAAAATCGGATAAAAAAAGTTATTTCTTGTTTTAGAAACCAGACAAAGATCAAAAGACAGAAAAAATGAAGACTGAAGTAGAAGTAAAGGGTCCATCATTATTGATAACAGACCAAACTAATGATGATCTCAGACAAGGACAGTTTACATATGTCATGGACCCAGGTTTGTTACTGTTTCCTATATTTCATATCATAACAGATTAAGACATTGCTAATACATGAAGGAAAACTAATTGAAAGATAGCTAATTTCATTAACATTTTGTTATAACCCCCACTTGATGGCCTGACTAATCTGCATTCACCTTGCATATTCTTTGACAAGTTATGTCTGTCTTTTTTTTGGTAGCTTTTACACAACCTCTACATAATAAATTTTCCAGATTCATCTACTCACCGTGTGTTCTCTGTACACAGGATATAGGTACCAGGACTGGTTTTCCTTTAAATTTCAATGATTGATTACCATTAGTGTTCACTGGTAGCTCTACATTAGTATCACCGTACACTAATGATATATTTCATTGAAAATTAAACTAAAGCCAGTCCTGGTAACTATATCATGTGTACTGATGATACATGGTGCTATTGTTATACCTATTCTTCCTGTTTGTTGCAATGTATGTTAAAAGATATTGTTGTCAAATATAGATACCTTGCACACTGAGTGGTGGAGTATAATGTTATACCCTCAGTTGTTCTGTATGTCTATCTGTCAGTTCCCTAAAGAACTTGTGAACAAAATGCCATATTTTTCTTCAAACTTGGTATGCAAGCTGTTTACCTCAACCTAGACCAAGTTTCATTTTGGATTCACATGTTATGTGCTACCATAAGCCTTTTGTTTTTGTCTGTCAAATTTATCTGTTAAGGTTTCCAACATAATTTCTGAACTGTCCGAAATCTTCAACAAATTTTATTTTGGGTTCAGTTGAAGAAGTAATATTTTAATGATTTTCTATATTCTATTGCAACCAATTCAAATGATGAATAAGCAGGGATCTATGACGATTGGTTCCGATGAAAACGATAAAATCTTATTGTGATCAATTCAGATGTTTCAGATGTGATCATAATTGTGTTTTAAAAGAATGAATCTTAATTTTGATAAATCTGATCTAGCTTTAATGTGAACATGGTCACTATTTTCTAGATGGAACATCTAACAAGTGTGAAGTTGGTGAGATAATCTTCTGTAATAGAGATAAGAATGGTAATAGTCACATGACATGGTGTTATCATCAACCTAGAGTTGTCTCCCTTGTAAAGTTTACACCAATACCTTTCAATGTTCCTGTAAAACAAGTATCTGAGGATTATGAAGATGAACAGTTGGTAAGTATACCTATCAACATCAGTATATAAAAACTTTAGGCCATATAAGATATTTGAAAAAATTTTAAGTACAGTTTCATATAAAAATTAAATATTTTACAATGGGGTTAGCACATAAGTTTTTGGTCTTATCTTAATGTCTGAATATTCATCAGCAAAATGAGTGTTTGCCATTATGGTTGTAATAGAATTTGAATTTCCTCATAGTTTCTTCATAAATATAAGCTAGTTATCTCCCCTGTTGTTGTACCTTCATTATAAAAAAATATTCAATCAGGTTTGAATATAACAAGACCAAGTATGTATAATGAGAAGGATAAGCATATCGTGATGAATTGAAAATTTATTGCGAGATGTGGATTTTATTAATTTTGGGACACTATTTTTATACCCCGCCACACGTAGTGGTGAGGTATTATGTGATACCCCAAGTCGTGTGTCCGTCTGTCTGTCCGTCCGTCCATCCGTGTGTCCGTCCGTCAGTCCCCCGAAGGTTTCTGACTGATAACTTGTGAACGAAATAACATAAGGTCTTCAAACTTGGTATGTAACTTCTTTACCACAAAACTCAGGCCAAGTTCGATTTTGGGTTCAGAGGTCCAAGGTGTTCTGGAGTTATGCCCCTTGAAACTTTGAAATTTTGCGAATTTTAGGGTTTCCGACTGATAACTTGTGAATGAAATAATGTATTGTCTTCAAACCTGGTATGTTACTTGTATACCACAAAACTCAGGCCAAGTTCGATTAAGGGTTCAGAGGTCCAAGGGGTTCTTGAGTTATGCCCTTGAAACTTTGAAATCTTATGAATTTTAGGGTTTCCGACAGATAACTTGTGAATGAAATAATATATTGTCTTCAAACTTGGTATGTAACTTGTATACCACAAAACTTTAAGGGATTCTGTAGTTATGCCCCTTGAAACTTTGAAATTTTGTGGAACGTGGCAGGGTTTCATGTAATGCACCATTACTATTTTTAAATGACCGTGGTCGTATAATGGTATGGTGCTGTCGTCACTGTCGTCGTTGTCGTCGCTTGTAGACACTTTTGTTTTTGGTCAATAACTTTAGTTCCAGTTGACTAATCCTAATGAAATTTTAACACAATGTTCCTTGGCACAAAAGAAAGGCTTTGCTCAGTTTTGGTTATTGTGGCCCCACCTGTTTTTAAAAAGGGGCCAAAAAAGTTTAAATTTGATGTTTTCACATATTTGACTGTAGAATCTTTATTATTTATCAGATTATTGTGGGTTTCTTTCAGTGTCCTCCTGAGGAAATTTCCAATCAGTAGTATGCCAATGGATTTCAAGTGGCATGTACCGTTCACAAGATAAATGGGGCCCAAAAGGGGCGAATTTCAAAAATTTTATTTTTTTTTATTTTTAGTCCGATTTTGATGCAGTTTTTTTGCAATGGATTCTTTATGAAATTTAACGTAGCACTGTACCATCAGATTTTTGATAACTTGTTTTTTTTTCCAAGCTATGAGGGGCACAAGGGGGCAAAAATTGTGAATATACAGATTACCTAAAATTATTATTTTTCATCTGATTTCAACGGGATTTTTTTGTCTAGATTCCTCTCATTGTAGGCTTTCAGCATGTGTTGACAGATTTGGTGTAGCTCTTACTGTTTCAGAGCTATTAGGGGTCAAAGGGGCCAAAATTGCAACTTTAAGAAATATGTAAAATGTTTATTATACATCAGATTTGATGGAATTTTTTTCTTTGGATTCCTCTTAATGTAAACTTTCTGTAGTACCGGTATGTCATCTGTTTTGACATAGCTCATTCTGTTTTTGAGCTATAAGGGGACAAATGGGCCAAATTGCAATATTTCAAAATTTGTGAAATCTTTATTTTTCAATGGATTTCAACCTGAGTTATTCTTTGGATTTCTCTTGATGGTAATCAACAGAATTTCTTCGCTCTAACAATGTCCTAGTAATAAGGGATTAAAAGGGCTAATTTTTATTTTCATGAGTTTGTGTCCAGTTAATTTATGTGTCAAGGTCCTTATTGTGTCCAGCAAATTACTGTGTCCACATTCATTTTAGTTTACACTTGTTCAAATTTCAGTTTTCGACATGCTGCGGTCGTATCATGCTGCGCTCGGCGTAGCCCTTTATTAAAGCATTAAAACTACATAAATATAATAATGATGGTCACAAAAATTGTTCTGGCATTGGAGTAGATGGCACTTACAAAAATTTTAATTTTGTGAAATTCTGTGAACTACTTTTAAAGCCTTTAGATGCATATTGTGGTGCATTTTTTATCAATGTAAACCGGAAGTGGAAAAAAATAAATGAAAATGTCTTGATTACAAATTAAATCATGTGTATTGCAGAAAGTACTTGCTATAATGAAACGAAATTTACTCTAGCAATGTAAAAATGCTTCAGCTTTCAGAAAAACATCCCATTATTAAAATCCATGTACAACTTTTTCAGTAGTAAGCTGCAAAGTGAAAGCATATCAAACGTCCCGCCAGAGGTTTTTGCAAAATGGATTGTGTACGAGTTGCATACCCTTCTCATTAAAAGTCCTTGAACAAGAAATTGGACCCCTAATACAAAAAATACTTAGTGTGATTGAATAATTAAATAGCTGTAAATTTCACAAACCTTTTAGTTAAAAATATTCAAACATGTCATAATTTATATACATGTAGATTAAACTAATTCTGTCATTTATTTCTAGAATAAGCAATTCTCTTATCTGGTGTGACATCACAAAGCTGATATACCAATCAGATCAGTCAATTTTAAGGTAGCACAACAGTCTTCTGCAGGAAATTAGTGCCATCAGATGTTTTATTTTTTCATGGAATTTTACTTATGCAAATTTGTGATAAAACATGAACAGCATGTCAAGTTGAAATATATTTTAACTTTGCAACAACTTCAGGCGGCATTGTGTATGAATGGAAGATTTTTATACATTATAAACCATAATTAATATTAGTATATATTAACTCATGTAAGAAATTATGCATTTTATTCTCTTGTTTGCTACACTCAAGTTTTCACTTTCATAAAAGGTATCCCAATTAATTTATTAACCTCTTATTCTGTGAGTTATTAATTTTTATTGTAGGTACCATGTTGTCTACAGTACTATGAACCATCTACACATAACTTTATAAACTATATTGACTTTGAGCTATCAGAAAATGAAGAAACATCTTTACTCTTCCCAGAAATCAATATCGACAATGTAAGGGAAATAACTCTATCACATATTTGGAGAGTTGTCATTTACCAAGGATTTACAGAAAATGATGAAGAGCAGTAAGTGCATAATAAATAACAAAATATAGAAGTTACTGTAAATTTACTTTCTGTAGACAGCGATTTTGACAAAATAAATCTCGTCAGTTCAGATCAAGTCAAAACATTGGGAAGAGTGTTTTAACATTACCTCCCAAATGCAGATGTAATATTGAAATAAGAAAAGCCTGCATACATGTGAAAAAGCTATAGCATATGTCAAAAAGGCTATGATATGTTTATATGTAAAACTACTTTAACATACTTATGTAAAAAGCTATAGCATGGAAAGCATACATGTGAAAAAGCTACAGAATACTTGTGAAAAAGCTGCATCATACATGCAAAATTTCTATAGCATACATGTTAAAAAGCTGAAGCTTACATGTGGTAAAAGCTACAGCATACATGTGACAAAGTTTTTCCAGACAACATTTTTGACAACTTATGTCTCTTCAATGAAGATCAAATCAAATTTTTTTGTAAGTTTTTTAAATATTTCCTCTCAAACTAATAAAAAAATTGGTTTGCTGATTCAATAGCTTGTGTAAAGATCTATAGCAAATGAAAAAGCTATATGATTTAGGTGAAAAAGTTCAAACTTACTTATGAAAAAAATATTGTTGTGATAAGATTTAAAGCATATGTTAGAAAATTTAAATATACATGTGAAAAGAGCTTTACCATATGTGTGGACAGAGCTATAGTATACATGTAAAAAGCATGAAGAAATATCCTATCATGCTATTTGCAGAGAAATGTCCTTTATCTAAACTATTTCGGTGCATTCCTATAAATGATGGTTTTATTGTAATATAATAAACTCTGTTGTAATTGTATTCCAGATCAACACCTAGTGATGACAATTTGGCCATTTTACCAATGTCTTTAGCTGCGGCCATGAGAGTTGATTCTTGTTACATATCAGCCTTAGTACCTGCTACACAAGTCTGTGTGTCTTGTCCTGTAGTAGAAGTTAGGGTACAGAACCATCCACAACATCTGGGCAAAGGTATCTAATGATATATTGTATTGGCCTCTAATATATGTATGTCGTATGCAGTTATAATATGAGTTGTCTGTGTAAAATTATTATAATGTTGAGAAAGCCAATGAAATATGTGCTCCATGACGGCCTTCCCTAAAGCAGCCTGACACAGCTACAGAACAATGTCTTCCGTGGCAGTGAGAACATGGCAGAAAGTATTCAATTGAATTTGATTCTGAAGAATTAATTGTGATGATGAAAAGAAATTTAATAAATGGCTGCTATTTTAAAGATGGCTATCATAATGTGTTTAAGCATTGAGAATTGCCCAGCTGATTTCAACAAATTAATCTAAACTTATTTTATTAATTGATTAATCACATGCACTTTGCAATGTAAACTAGGAGAAATTCAATGATAAAAATGAATAAAGGATTCTGAAACAACAATAAGTCCTGTTGCACCAAATTCTGTGCATGTATCAAAAATAAAAACATGGAAGGGCGACATCTTTTGCAATCACAATGACATTTAGTTTGGATTCTTCTTTCATTATCTTATGACATATTTCAATACACCATTATTCTCTATACAGAAGTACCAGGGAAATTAAGACCGTATGTATTTGATGACACACCAGTTGTAGATGAGGAGCTCATGATTTTAACTGTTAAAAATTTCATGATAACAGGGAACCAGTTGGTTGGAGGTGTGGCCAGGTTGTCAGCACAGGTACTTTGATTTTAATGTTTTTAAAGTGGTTTAAACGGTTCAAAATTTCATGATAACAGGGGACCAGTTTGTAGGAGGTGTGGCCAGGTTGTCAGCGTAGGTACATTGTGTAATAATATAGAAGATCATACCTTACAAATTTTTGAGATATTGATGGGGTTTTGTTATGAGTAAGAATTCATGTTTTTATAGTGCTATAAGGGCTCTGTGTCAGATTTACAGAAGGAACATTCACTATCTTATTACTTATTACAGTGAAACTCTGATGTGTCGAAGTCCAAGGGACTGATTAAAACCTTCAACTTATCCGTTGCTTCGACTTATCCGTGAGTTGTTAAATCTCCAGTTTACACATTTGAATGTGTCCATCCCTGTGCACACAAATGTTTCGCCTAAACCAGAGATATAGAATGTATGTTTCAAAACCAAATCGTACTCATCTGACATATTTATTAAAATCAAAGTGCACAGAGGACATAATATGAATGATTTCCGATCTTTACAATTTTACGCGGTATAATGTCTGGAAATGTTTTTGGAAATTCGAGTGAAAAAGGGTGAGATAAGGCATATTTGTAGTTTAGGGCTGAACTAAATGTTCGACACAAGCGATGTATTCGACTCAAGCAAGTTCGAGAAATCAGTATTAGAACAATATAGACAAATAGGGAAGAAAATCGGGACCAGCATTCGAGTTCGACACATCCGTTGTATTCGAGTAAAAAGTGTTCGAGATAAACATGTTCGACTGTATTATATTCAGCCACTTAAGTTCTGTTGTATTATTTTGTAACATAGCATCATTTCTATTTTTAGATCACTGGTAATGTTGGTTTGAATGTGTTAGAGATGAGACATTTAACATTACATGAGGCCATGTCTCTGACTGATATTTTCTGTGATATTAACTACCTGCAGCATTTAAAGGTGAGAACAGATTAATTTTTAATACCTCCTGCTATATATAGTCAGTTGATGTATTGTTGTGGTAACATGCAACTCCTAGGTTGCATGATTGAGTAACTTTGTATAATTTGCAAGATGGTTCCACATTCTATTTCTCAGCAGTTGTAAAGCTTAGAACAAAATGTTTGGTCTATTGATATATAAATATGTGCAAATGACACCTTTCATTGCATTCCGGGAAAACTCCATTTGGCAACATTGCCGTATTCTGCAACTGTTGCTGAGTTCTGCAACCTTGAGTTGTTGAATTCGGCAACCTGGAAGATTTTCATTTATCTGCATCAGTTAAAGAGTAGCTGCACAGATTTATGCATTTGAAATGTTTTAAAATGTGATTTCAAACATCTTTTTCTTTAGTTGAACAAAATCTACCAAGAAATGAAAATTTCCCCATTGCCAAATTTTATCAACTTTGAGGTTTTTTGTAAATTTTCCCTTAAAAACAAAAAAATTGTATTCATATTCCTTCTTTTTGAAGAATTTCCTACAACTTTTTCTTGGTGAGAAAAAGATTTTTTTAGTAATTAAAAAGTTGCCCATAGATCCCAATGTTAAATTTAAAATATTATATAGAAAAAATTTTAAATTCAAGGTTGCCCAATAGATGAATTTCATATTTACGGGATGACTGCTAATTTAGCATGTTTTTCAAAGGGACGTCACTCGCTAACACCTGTCATTCTGGTTTTCGGTCTCATAAGGGAAAGGACGGTCAGTAAATATTTTCTCTAGCAACGGTTACTATTTTCACTGTGGTAAGTACCCGAATAGCTTGAAATAATTTATTTAAAGACAATCGAGATATTACCCTTAGTCCAGTGATAGATACCCATGTATTCAAAATCTACTGCTGTCCCTTATTACAATGGAACCCAGGGATGGCTCTGGCTCAAAAAATTGAGGAGCCAAAAAAATCGCCAACTTCAAAATTTTGTCGCCAATTGTGAAAAAAAGGAGCCAGCTTTATTATGCATACTTATCACCCGACTGGAATCACAATAACATGCTGATGGTGAACACTAATTGCGTTGCTGCATTGTATTGTCTCAGATTAATGTTTTGGCTTTGTTCTTTTGTAGTTTGCTCCATAACTAATCATTTTTGCATTAAATTAGTACAATAAACTCAATAACAATTGTTATTTTATTATTTTTATTACACAATAACAACATCATCACAATAATAGAATTTGCACTATAGTCATATTTTGCACTATGATATCATATCAATAACATAACAATAACTGTAATATAATACATGGCAATCACATTCACATTCACATTGCAGAGTTTATTAGAGAGTTAATGTAAAATACGTCTTGCCTTTGCACTAGACCACTTGTCAAATGCTTGTTCATAGTCAAATGAGAGTTCATCACTACTGTGTGTGCTGATTCTTATCAAGATATCAAGGATGTTGTTACTTAGTCTGTTCCTGATATCTGTCTTTATGATGTTCATCTTTCTGAAGCCTCGTTCACAGTCTACAGTACTCACTGGCGACACCAAGAGCCTTTCAGCAGCCACTGCCACAGATGGATATGTAGATCTAGACCTAAACGCCAACTGAACCAAATCCTTAACAGAAGAATACACCTTACCATTCCTGAGAACCTGAACCCTAGCATAAGATATAAAACCCTCCAAATCAGAGCACACCTCAGACAAAGAGACACCAATGCAAGAAGAAAGATAAGTGGAAACAACACCAGAAGCCTCAGATAAAACAGAATCACTAGACTGACAANAGAGCAGGATCAAACAACCTAGTAAGAGCACTGAAAGTAACAGCATCACCCTCCTCAGTAAACCTGGACTTGAGATTCTCAATAACTAAACTGACAAACTGATCACATGAAGATGAAGCCTCTGACCTCTGCTGCTGACCATCCCTGATAGTGTGACCCTTAAACTGAAAAGTACATAAACCTGAAGAATCCAACTGGGGCTCTGAGGGAACCTGTGACCAGAAAGAAGACAAGTTACTGCCAGGCTTAGACCTAAGACCTTCTAGAACCTCAACAGTAGAATGGAGAAGGGGGTTCACCTCTGTAAAATCAAGATCTGACCTCTGATAAGCCTTGCAAAGGATGGCCAAATGTTTAAGAACATCGGCAAGGTAGTGTGCTGTGAACAGAAACTTGAATGAAGTAATGGGCTTGTACATGACTAGGGCCTTGGCTGACTGGTCCTCTAGGAATACACTGACTAAAGACTGAAAGTTGTCCACAACTGCCTGCACACTACCTTCAAAACTCAACCACCTAGTATGAAAAACCTGCTGCAGTCTAGTACCAGAAGCCTGTAAAACAGTCTGAATAGCCTCAAGTCTGGACATCTTGAGAGGGGAGTTTGCAAAGTACTTAAACATGCTATTCAGAACCTCCTGAAATTTAACCAAATACCTGACCTTATCTGCTGCAGCACCTGTGCCAAGAGCCAACCTATGGGCAATACAGTGAGTAGCCAACAAACCACTAGTGACCTCCCTTAACCGAGTAACAACACCACTTCTACAACCTACCATGACAGAAGCACCATCAGTCGAAACACCTACAAGCTTATCCAATGACAAACCATACTTAGAAATCAAACTTAATAACTCTGTATAAATAGACTCTGCATTAGCAACTGATAACTGACGAATGCCAAGAAACTTAGTCACTGGGGCAACCCTACCACCTGAAGAAGATAAATACCGAATATATACAACTAGATTCTGGTGAACAGACACATCAGTACTTTCGTCAAGCATGACGCTAAAAACACCTGAAGAACCAACCTCCTGCTTCAACTGATCAACAATCACCTCTGACAGTGCCTCCTGAAATTCACTGATGCTGCTGTGATGACTGTAGTTTGTGTGCGAATCAACTTGGAGATCTGCAAGTTGTGTAGCTCCCTGAAAAATAAAACAATTAGGTTTAATGGTCATTTCAATTATTGTTCGTTTTACATAAAAATAAAGTATAGAAATAAAACAATAATCTAATAAAATATAAATATCATTTATTACAGATGTATCTGTCTGCTGTGTATTTTTTAGTTCTTTCATACATATATTAATTATTGTCACATTACAAGTTACATGTGAGAACATTCAGGAGTCTTTCCACATTATTCATACTACAGTCAATACTCCATTAATTGTCTCATGTACAAATATTCCATAGAACAATATTTAAAAAGAAATTGTCTCGAGTATAAATGCTCCATTCAATACTACGTAAAAATCAACTGTCTCGTGTATAAATACTTCATTCAATGAAATATAAGAATAAGCTATCTCATGTATAAATACTCCATGGAAAAAATGTAAAACAATAACTGTCTCTGCTCTAATGTATAAATACTCCATTGAGAAAAAGGAAATATAAATATATTAAAAATACCTGAGTGAGACACAACTGGTGTAATCTGGGCACCATGGTGCTTGCAAGGTCGTAGTTGGCTGCAAAGTATGTATTTCTTAATGCACTGATAATTGCATTCTTATTCTTGGAGATGGCAGTTGATTTAGCAGACTCCATACATTTAACCTCTTGTGTGATGTCTAAAGCAGTAGTATGACTGTTGTCACCTGAAATAATGAGTAAAAAATATTACAAAACAAATTTGCTAATGTCATTTGTAAGTCTAAAAAATATCATCTATTTTCATTCCATAAATTTTTATTGCCGTAAGTTCTATTTACTTTTGTCAGCGTATG
>MJUU01054001.1:0-11117 GCA_002080025.1 Modiolus philippinarum | reverse complement strand
AATGTTTTTGGAAATTCGAGTGAAAAAGGGTGAGATAAGGCATATTTGTAGTTTATGGCTGAACTAAATGTTCAGCCACTTAAGTTCTGTTGTATTATTTTGTAACATTGCATCATTTCTATTTTTAGATCACTGGTAATGTTGGTTTGAATGTGTTAGAGATGAGACATTTAACATTACATGAGGCCATGTCTCTGACTGATATTTTCTGTGATTTTAACTACCTGCAGCATTTAAAGGTGAGAACAGATTAATTTTTAATACCTCCTGCTATATATAGTCAGTTGATGTATTGTTGTGGTAACATGCAACACCTAGGTTGCATGATTGAGTAACTTTGTATAATTTGCAAGATGGTTCCACATTCTATTTCTCAGCAGTTGTAAAGCTTAGAACAAAATATTTGGTCTATTGAAATATAAATATGTGCAAATGACACCTTTCATTGCATTCCGGGAATCCAAATTTGGCAACATTGCTGAATTCTGCAACTGTTGCTGAGTTCTGCAACCTTGAGTTGTTGAATTGGGCAACCTGGAAGATTTTCATTTATCTGCATCAATTAAAGAGTAGCTGCACAGATTTATGCATTTGAAATGTTTTAAAATGTGATTTCAAACATCTTTTACTTTAGTTGAACAAAATCTACCAAGAAATAAAAAATTTCCCCATTGCCAAATTTTGGCAACTTTGAGTTTTTTGTAAATTTTCCCTTTAAAACAAAAAAATTGTATTCATATTCCTTATTTTTGAAGAATTTCCTACAACTTTTTCTTGGTGAGAAAAAGATTTTTTTAGTAATTAAAAAGTTGTCCATAGATCCCAATGTTAAATTTAAAATATTATATAGAAAAAATTTAAAATTCAAGGTTGCCCAATAGATGAATTTCATATTTACGGGATGACTGCTAATTTAGCATGTTTTTCAAAGGGACGTCACTCGCTAACGCCCGTCATTCTGGTTTTCGGTCTCATAAGGGAAAGGACGGTCAGTAAATATTTTCTCTAGCAACGGTTACTATTTTCACTGTGGTAAGTACCTTAATAGCTTGAAATAATTTATTTAAAGACAATCGAGATATTACCCTTAGTCCAGTGATAGATACCCATGTATTCAAAATCTACTGCTGTTCCTTATTACAATGGAACCGTAAACCTGACTGTCGGGTCAGTAGATAACTTCCCTTTGTGGAAAACGTAATAAAAACGGAGCCAATGTCGGGATAAGAAATAAACATGAAAGTGGTCTATTCTGCAATGTTTGTTGAATTCAACAACATTACCTAGTTTTCCAGGACTGATTCAGCCCTGTTTTGTTTTGTGACCTTTTTATTTTTTTACCTTTGTAAATTAATATCTATATACATAATGAAAGGATATGGAATAAATGCACATGAGGAAATGTCTACAAATACATGGTAGCTCCAAGCAATTGAACAGTGCTTTTGTTGTTCTTCATCTTGAAGTCGCCATGAGGCCTTCAACTATGTAATTTGCTCATACTTCATAGTAAGTTCAAGACTGTCCCTAGCATGGGTTTTAGTTGAATTCATTGCTAGATGTTGAACAAAGCTACATCCATATCCTTACTGGTCATGGATGCTGGACCGACAACAAACATAAATTGAATTGGCAAAGTACTTTTACAATCACTGTCATCGGTTGCTCAACGAATTCGATAAACTTATATCTACTCATCTTGTAGTTATAAGAGATACAGAGGTTTATTATCCCCTCATCCAAAGTTGGGGAGGGGATATAGCGTTTGACCCATTCGTTCGTTCGTCCATCCGTTCAAACTTAAGACCATATATCTTTTGAATAACTAAGTCGTAGAAGGACAATGTTTCGTCCATGGATGCATCTTGAATAGTACTTGAGGTTGATATATAGAATAGGTGGATTTGACCTACATTTCATGCATGAGTGACTCAGGTTAGAGTCCAGATCTCAAATACTTCAGCTGGTAGAGGCATGATATTTTGTCTGTAGATGCATCTTATAAAGTTACGAAGCTCATGATAAAAAATTAGGTCACTTTGACCTATATTACATGCATCAGTGACTTAGGTTAAAGTTTTTGTAAGAGTCTAGATCTGGGATACTACAACTCTCAGAGGAATAATATTTTGTCTGTAGATGTGTCCTGTAGGGTTAAGAAGCACCAAATAGAAATTAGGTCACTTCAACCTATATTTCATGCATGAGTGACTTAGGTTAAAGTTTTTGTAATAGTCCAGATCTGGGATACTACAACCCATAGAGGAATAATATTTTGTCTTTAGATGTGTCTCGTAAAGTTATGAAGCTCCAGATAGAAATTAGGGCTCTTTGACCTACATTTCATGCATGAGTGACTTAGGTTAAAGTTTTTGTAAGAGTCCAGATCTGGGATACTACAACTCTTAGAGGAATGATATTTTTGTATGTAGATGTGTCTTGTAAAGTTAGGAAGCTTTAGATAAAGTTATGTCACTTTGACCTACATTTGATGCATGAGAGACTTAGGTGAAAGCTTTTGTAAGAGTCCAGATCTGGGATACTACAACTCTTAGAGGAATAATATTTTGTATATAGATAGGTCTTGTAAAGTTAGGAAGCTCCAGATAAAAATTATGTCACTTTGACCTACATTTGATGCATGAGAGACTTAGGTGAAAGTTTTTGTAAGAGTCCTGATCTTGGATACTACAACTTGTAGAGCAATGATATTTTTGTATTTAGATGTGTTTGTAAAGTTACAAAGCTCCAGATAAAAATAAGGTCACTTTGACTTACATTTCATGCATGAGTGACTTAGTTTAAGTTTGCGTTACAGTCTGGATCTTAGATACTACAACTTGTAGAAGATTAATCTTTCACCAGCAGATGCATATGCTATAGGTATGAGGCTCATGATTGAAATAAGGTCACTATATTTCTTGCATGACTGGCTCAGATTTAAGTAACAAGCCAGATTTTCTCTTGTATTCTTAACCCTCGTTAAAAGAAGATTTTGTTGGAAAATTGCATATTGTGCCTAGATCACTAATTATACATTATGTACATTATTTATTATATTTATTTTGTAGCCACCTGCTTTGGAGAGTAATGTAAATGTTGGACCAATGTCAGTCAGAGTAGGGCAAGGAATTGTACATACATTACACTGTGCTGTCAACTCATTTACTCAGGTAATAACTCTTTAATTGAGTATTAATTACTGAATCTCCATATCCATGTAAGTTATTTTGCAAAATTATAAGTTCTTCTCTTTTTGCAATGATGAAAAGTCGAGAGGGCATGTCTGTTTGACCATGGAGTGGGTAAATGATTCATCAGGCCAATTCTTCCCAAAGCCATTCTTAAAGCAAGATTTTATCTTCTCTCTTCCTGACATTCAGCTTACCTGAATTAATCTGCTAATGTGTTTTTTGCATGGATTTCAAGAAATGCAACCATCACTGTTTTTGTTTTCAACCAGAAATGGAGAAACATGAAATTCCCTTTTCCTTCTAAAAGTTTGATTCATGTATAATGAAAACCTGTACTGCAATCGCTACGTATGGATGTCTTGATGGAAAATTCTAGAAAATGAAAGGCAAATGGTGAAAGTTTTAATTGTTGACATAAATGATAGAATCCTTATGAATGATGTTAAAAGGCAGTTCTTAGAATTTATTTTGTAATCTTAAACTTATAGATGAACAGACCAAGCAGTGAAAGCGTGGTGTTGAACCAATATGTCATTTGTAATGACACCTGTCATGCAGTCAGATTTGGACAGGTAAGTTTTTGTTGAGCCAGTCTGTCATATGTAATGACACGTGTCATGCAGTCAGATTTGGACAGGTAAGTTTTTGTTGAGCCAGTATGTCATTTGTAATGACACATGTCATGCAGTCAGATTTTGACAGGTAAGTTTTTGTTGAGCCAGTATGTCATTTGTAATGACACATGTTATGCAATCAGATTTGGACAGGTATGTTTGTGTTGACCATTATTTCATGTGTAATGACATGTGTTGTAAGTTATGTTTTTTGACAGGTAAGTTTTTGATGAGTCGGTGTGTCATATGTAATGACACATGTCATGCAGTCAGATTTGTAAAGTTATGTTTGTGTTGACCATTATTTCATATGTAATGACACATGTCATGCAGTCAAGTTGGTTACTAAGTATGTTTACATTTAGCCACTATGTTATATGCAACGACACATCATGCAGTCAGATTTAGACAGGTATGTATGTGTTGAACCAGTCATATGTGATGACACATGTCATGGTGTCAGAATATGGAAAGGTAAATTTGTGTGGACCTAGTATGTCTTATGTAATGGCACATGTGTCACATGTCAGTTTTTGGACAGGATTGTTTGTGTGTAGCTGGTATGTCATATGTAATGACACATGTCATGCATTCAGATTTGTAGGGATATGTTTGTGTTGAGCCTGTATATAATGTATGATGACACATATCATAAAGTCAGAACTGGGCAGGTATTTTTGTCTTGAGCCAGTATGTCATATATCAAATGGACATGTATGTAAGGATTCTTTATAAAATTGTCTTTGATTAAAGTATTCCATTTTGGACTTAAAGAAAATTAAAATAAATCAGACAAATCATATCACTGGAAGATAATTGACCATCTATAGCAGTAAAGTGGCTGTAATTATAGTTTTCATAAGGAGAAAGAATTGTATATAAATGGATATCAACTAGAGTTATGTAATATCAAAATATAATAAACAAGCCTTTGGCGAGTATATTATATTTGATATTACATAACGAGAGTTGATATCCATCAATATACAGTTCTTTTGAGTTGTTAAAACTATTTCTATTATGATTTTCATAAATAAATGCATTCAAGAATACAGCTTAAGTGTACGCTAGGGGCCTCCTTGATCTGGCTTGAGGGGGTGAATATTGTTCACCTCTAGTTGAAGACCCTCAGGCGACATCAAGATGTAGACAAGAATAAAAGCCCTGTCCATGATAAACCGGAGTTCTCTATGTATCGTGTGCGCTTTTGTCATATGTACATTCACTCCATATCCTATCATTTTTCTATTGAATGTTTAGTGCCAAACTGCTGCTTTTGATTCAAATAACAACACTGTTGCTATGTAATGTTAGTCATGGCCAACGAGATTTCACAATGGTCCAATAGAAACGTCGAAAAAATAATAGCAAATCACGCGTGATGTGTTATTACTTGGCGCTCGACCAATGAAATTCCTTTAAAGGCGATTCAACAAGTTCATATCTAACTCCAGCTTCAAAGTCTCGTTATGTACCACAAATAACTATTCGTGCAAGGAATAGATAATAAGCTCACATCATAAGAGAAGTAAAAATAATCAATTATACCAAATTTAGTGCTCAATATATGCATTTTGTCGACCAGTGATGCAACAGTTGTGCTTACAGCCATCTTTAAAATGATAGTTGTACTATTACGATAGAATTACGAAAAAAATATCAATCAGACCTATAGTCCTGGATAAATTTATTTATATTAATACATAAGTGTTTGACTTTCAAGGTTGGAACAGAAGAAAATATAGTGTTACAGTCTCGACAGATGCACTGCTATAGCTGGAGATCTCATAAATCTAAACAGGTAAAACAGCTTAAACATGCCATATAGCAAAGTAAAGGAATCATGTCACATTATTAGGGGACTTCAATATGAATTTTCTACCACCTAATAAACACCCTGCTAAGTGGTTATCTCTTATGGGAACATATAGTCTTAATCAAGTTATAGACAAACCTACAAGAGTAACAAAAAATACTGAGACATTAATTGATCATATCATGGAGGTATTATATTGACAGTAGCTCCAACGAAAAATTAACACTATGTCCGCCCCACTGATATCCTTCAAAAATGAAAGCCGCCGACCCAGTTCATTAAGTTGGTGTTAACTCCTTTGTGACATACATGTGTATCTGAGAAACCGCCACAAATTTTGAAGACTGATAATCATGTGATAAATCTATCGTCGACCTTATCACCTTTCCATCTAATTAGAACACGGAAACCCCTGTTGTTATCAACAAATTGCAATTTAATTGCAGTCACTTCTTTCCGTTTACTTTGCGATGTAAAGTGTTTAAAAAATCGACAAAATTGGCCAACATTCAGTGAAGTTACAGACACAAATAATATGAAAAATGCATAAAGTTTGGTATATTTTTATTTTTGGTCGATGTTTTTATACTTTTAATACTTTAAAGTCAGTTTGTTACGGATGACAAAAACTACATCTTCTTGAAGCGGAATAACAGTATTTTTTGATAACATGTGGGTGTACCGTGTAGGATGGTGTAGGATGTACAAAAAATCAAGATGAATGTGGCAATATTTTACCGAGAACGGGAGTTTTCTTCATATTATATTTATAAGAATTTGATGTTACATATTCATTAAAAACACAATTTAACATGATATTATATATAAAAACTAGTTGTTTCCAACGTGCTGTCATCATATTCAAGCCCCAAAAAATATTTTATCTCATTTCAACCGTTTTGAAAACTATTTTTAAACGTGAATTTGACAAAATTTCACAAAATTGCCATTGCCTATACAGAGTGGTCGGTATATAAAAATATACAAAATTTATTAAACTAGTGATGATGAGCAACATTTTTTAGTTAATTTTAAAATTTGAAAACCTATGAAGAGTGATTAAAATTGGAGACTCCACATCATTCGGAAGTTTAGACAAGTATCAAATGAAGAATTTTTTTCCCTGGGTATTATAGTTCTGAAGGGTGTATCATGCATCAATAAAGAATATTGAGTTCATATTCAAACTTTTGCGACAAGAACGTCAGCTAAAAAAGGCCTTTTCAAATCTTATGTTTGCAAAAGTGAATTTGGCATTTGCTTGTCTTTTCATACAAAAACTTTTTTTAATGCAATTCCTATAAATGCACCGGTAGAAACACACATGATTTCATATCATAACACAAACTAATTAAATGCATTTATTTGTGTTGACCAGTGTAGCTACGAAGAAGCAATATGTACATGTATACATATGATTTTCCTTCTTTTTAGAGATTTGAAATGGATATTTTGAGTTGTCGTTTGTGTAGTTCAGAAATAAGAACAACTTCGCATCATTTGCCGTGTGAAGAAAGCAAATATGCAAGAGACATAAATCTGTCCTTAAACATTGATGTCCATAATGACTTGCCTCATTTCCAAAAGTTTATTTGTGAGTGTTGCAAATTGAAGCTTATAAGTTGGAGAAAAAGCGTAAACAAGAAAAAGGCAGCTAAAATAAACATTAATGTCATTGATTTCGTTCCCAACTGTAAAATAAAATGGAGTGAAGTAGAGAGCAAAGTGCAGATGTTAGGATTTACGGTCACTTCGGTTATTTCCGTAATCACGGAAAGTGACGATTTCCGCAACAGTGTGAAGTGTATCTTATCAATTAACAGCTACTTAACTATTTGACGGTTTCGCAGATAGAACATTTAAAGTCGGGTCGTTGGAGCTCCTGTCAATACAATACCTCCATGATCATATTTACATATTTTATGAAAGGATATGGAGTAAATGAACATGAGACCATAACACATATGTTTACTCCAACTGCAATAATTTTAATGAGCTGTATGGCCATTTCGGAAATTAATTCCTCATCAGCAGCACTAGAACCCGAACAAAGGAAATCCATAATTTCAAAAAATTACTTAAAATGCACAAAACCAAAAGAAATCCGAATAATCAGTAATATCAGATATAGCCAAGGGCATAACTACGATGGAGGGGGTTAATCTTTAGGTTTTAGAATTTACATAAATTTAGATTATAGTAATTGAACAAAGTGTACACATGAGATATTATCTCACGTACAAGTACACCATATCTAAGAAAAATAAAGAGCATACATCTCTACCACGGGGAATTGTTTTACCAACTCCACACTGCAATAAAAAGACAAACTCCTGTATTAAATATTTTACGAAAGGATATGGAGTAAATGAACATGAGACCATAACACATATGTTTACTCCAACTGCAATAATTTTAATGAGCTGTATGGCATAACTGATTTAGATATGTATTCCAAGATTACTCTCTCAGTGACCACTACCCAGTTTGTGTAATTAGAAAAGAAAGTATGTTACATAAAAAGGATTCTTACACAACTATCATGTATAGAAATTTTAGAAACTTTGATGAAAATAATTTTTTAAAAGATCTTGCAGAGGCCCCTTTTTATCTGTTTGAACTAGAAAATGATCCAGATATTTCATTGAAAGTATGGTATCAGATTTTTAATAATGTGCTAGACAAGCATGCACCTATGATTACTAAAAGGGTTAAAAAAGATGTACAACCTGACTGGTACAACAATGAAATAAATCATGCAAGACTAATGAGAGACAAATGTAAAAAACTAGGACTGTGGACTGAATATAGATACTGGAGGAGTAGAGTAACATCTGATATAGATGAATCAAAAAGAAAATATTTTAAAGATATTGTAAAAGACTCTAAAGATCCAAAAGTTCTGTGGAAATGTATTCATAGTCTTAATCCCTCAAAACCAGTGAAACCATATGAGCTTCATACTGAGAGCAATGAGAAAATAACTGATCCAAAACAAATAGCTAATTGTTTTAATGATTTTTTTGCATCTTGTATTCAAAATTTGAAAAAGGACAAAAGGTCAAGTTCCAATAATGAATTCAACACATTAAAAAACTTTGTTAATAACAGATTACCCAAGAATAAGAAATTTATCATTCCCCCTGTAAAAATGAATGAACTTTTTCAAGATATTTTGAAACTTGATACTAATAAATCTACAGGTACTGATAATATAAGCCCTAAGATTTTAAAAATTAGTGCTCCTTTTATTGTGTCATCATTAACATACATATTTAATCGTATTATTGACAGTGGAATCTTCCCTTTTGATCTAAAAAATGCTAAGGTTTCCCCAGCATTTAAAGCTGGAGATAAGTTCCTTCCTACTAATTATAGACCCATTTCTATCCTACCAACTCTATCTAAATTAATTGAAAAGCATGTTGCCAAAAACATATATGAATTTCTGTCAGAATTTAATGTACTACATCCTGCACAATCTGGTTTCAGACCTTTGCACTCTTGTCAAACAGCCCTTATAAATTTAAAAATTTAATTGATAAATGGGTACACGAAATGAATAATGGAAATATAAATGTTGCTATTCTTCTTGATCTAAGGAAAGCTTTTGATGTTGTTGACCATGATATTATGTGTAAAAAACTTCAAATTTATGGTTTGCATGAAACTGCTGTATCATTTTTGTCTCGCCCACGATGAAAGTCACAAAAGCGAGACATAGCGATCCAAAATTCCGTCGTCGCGTCGTTGGCGTCGTCAACATTTATTTTAACCCTGTGGTTAAAGTTTTCTAACATCAATATCTTCATCAAATCTTTATGGAATCATTTGAAATTTGGACAGAAGCAAGAATGGGGTCTGAAAATTACCAGTAGCTGAAAAATTTCAAAAACTTTTTTTTAGTTTTTCAGTATTTTTTCCTTATTTGGACAATAGTTTTTTGCGCAAGAAATTTATTTTAACCCTGTGGTTAAAGTTTTTTAGAAGTCAAATTAAGTTATTTTATCTTATTGGAATTTCACAAAAAGTGGTCAAAAGTTAGATGATGGTGAGAAAATTACCTCAAGCTGAAAAAATAGGAATTTTTTTATTCTAGTTTTTCTGTATTTTTTCAAAATTTGGACTTTCAATGTTAGTTGTTAAGAAGTAGAATAGAGTCTTTAATTCTTAATCGAATTACATTAACATTGACATTTCTGCATAAAATGTGCAGATATGTAACAGGCTGTTGGAATTTTGATTCCGGTTCCAACTTGGTAAATTTCCTGAAAATGTCAAAGACCAATAATTTTTGAAAATTTTGCATCCATTTGCAAATTTTAACAATGTTTTACTATCGAACATAATTTAAAACACTAAAGAATTAAATAACATGATTCCAACTTTGGTAAATTTCCTGAAACTCTCCAAGACCAGCTATTTTTATAAATTCTTAGCAACAATGCTTTTTTTAATAAATTAGAATCAGACAAACATTTTTAATAATAAAATTTAAAAAAACTTTGATTCCAATTTCAGTTTACATTCCTGGAACTCTCAAAGACCTGTTATTTTTTGGGAATTCTACCTAGTAACCATATCCTTTTCAATTTCTTACAGTTATAATGATCATTTTAAAAAGTCAATTGCAAAAATCTTTGATTCTTATTTTGGTAAACTTCCTGAAACCCCTGAAACTCTCAAAGACCAGATTTTTTTTGGAATTCTACCTAGCAACCATATCTTTTTCAATTTCTTACAGTATGAATAATTTTTTTCAATAGTGAAATTTCCAAATCCAGGATTGCAGTTTTGGTAAATTTCATGAAACTCTGAAAGACCAGTTATTTTTTGGAATTTTACTTAGCAACCATATTTTTTAAATACATTTCATTCATACCTGTTAACCCTCCCCCTTTAAGGGGGAGACTCCCTCTCCCCCTTAGAATGGATCTCCCTCGAGGGAGATGAAATCTCCCCCTTACTGCTTTTTGTCCCCCCAAACCTACCTCATACACAAAATGAGGACATTTTTTAACAGTATTCCCAAATTTCTTTTGATTTCTTGGCAAAATTGTGAAATATGATGCAGTATTTTAAAATCATGGAAGAATTTTGATTTTAGAAATTGATCTAACAGCTTATATAAATGATTTCTTCCATTCCATATTCTCTTTTCTTCATTAATAAATGCAATTTGTTGATGAAAAAAGGTCGTTACATAAAATCTCCCCCTTAGATGGACTGGTATGAGGGAGATCTCCCTCATAGCAGCTACCAAAGGTTAACAGGTATGTTCATTGATAATAGTTATTGTACAAAAATATTTGATTCCAATTTGGGTATGAAAGTTTCAGAGACCAGTTATTTCTTGAAATTCTACCTGGCAACCACATCTAATTATAGGCTAAATTACGACATTGCACTGAGCGGGCGAGACATTAGGTTCTGTGGAACCTTTACCAATTTTTAGCTCACCTGACCCGAAGGGTCAGTGTGAGCTATTGCCAT
>MJUU01054000.1:17349-33027 GCA_002080025.1 Modiolus philippinarum | reverse complement strand
AACACTGTCGCACTACGGAAGAAAAATCAAACTCAAAACTTCCCGCAGAATTTAGTCTACAATCATCATATATTTCAGTAGACATCGGCAGTATCAGTTAGATGCCAGTGTGTATGTAAAATTTCAGGTCACTAGATCTCAAAGCTAATTTAACGGATGCAAGCAGAGTATCTTGTCAATATCCCCTATTACGCAAAGAATGTAAGTTACGACCCAGCTTTTCTGGATTTTTAATTAGTTTCTGGCATTTTTTAGCATTACCGTAAAAACGAAGATTAGAATAGCCCTTAGTAATAAGCTGTTTGCGAGTAACGCATAACGACTCTGTCGTTACTCGCTGTTTGCGAGTAACGACAGAGTAACGCTCTGTCCTTAGCTGGTTTTGGCTTTCCATTTAGATCATATTGGTTATTTGTTCTCTATCAGTTTTTAGACATCTTTTAGTTGGTGGTCTTCCAAACGTTTAGATTTTATCGGCACTGAAGAGACATAAGTTGTCGAAATGCGCATATGCAGAAATTAAATTCACAGTAACTTATTTATTAGATATTAAATATTCATATATGTTATAAAACTTGTTAAAGGTATTCAACAACTTATAAAATATGGAACCCTGTTGTATGATAGCTAGATCTAGAGAAGGGCAGTATTTGGAATCATTGTTAGCTTTATTTAATTTCAACTCTCGTGGGTAAATCATGTCTACAAAATCTAAAAACTGGGGATTGTCAATAGTAAGGATATCGTCAATATACCTGCTGTTATTATTGAAAATAGAAATAAGATTATCACTGTTTTGTATGGTTCCGTTTTGAAGTTTTTTCATGAAGTCTCGTTCGTAACTGAACAGAAAAAGATCTGCAATGAGCGGTGCACAATTGGTACCCATGGGAATATCTATGACCTGTTTATAAATAGTGTTGCCAAAACGAACAAAAATGTTGTCCAGCAAAAGATTGAGTGCATTTATCATGTCATCACATGTCCAGGAACAATAATTATTGTATTTAATATTAGAGAAGAATCCTTGCTTTTTGTTAGGACAAATGAACTGCAGACCAGAAAAGTTATAAGACCATTTAATAAGTTGTCCCAATTGTGACTTAATCAACTTACGTGGAAGAGTAGTATAAAGTGTGGAAAAATCATAACTGTCGACGGATGAAACTGCTCTTCGAATAGATTGTAGTTTATCCAAAACTTCAATTGAATTTTTAACACTCCAAAAGTAATTTACACCAGAGTTTTGATATGCCTTTTCACAGTATTTAATAACCAACATCTTTATACTAGATGCCGAAATAAAACGATGTTCGAAGGGATTTTTGTGAAGCTAAGGAATCCAGTACATGGTAGGCAAGGTGTTATCATTAGGTGGAATTTGTGTTTTCTTATAATGTTGTTGGGTTGACGTTTTTTTTCGTCCCAATTGGTACGTCTGAAAATTGTTGACTTGTCCAGTTCGTATTGTTGGACATCGATATAATATTTCTTTCAAACGATAGCAACGTTATTGTATGTTCATTCACTGTTGGAATTGTCACTATAAGTTTAACGGTTGTCACCATGATTCGACAGACCTTTCAAATGTTTCCATTTCAGAGTTGATTACTGAACTGACTTGCACCTACTGTGACAAAACTGGACATTTCATTGGCAGTGTGATGGGTGCCATGCAAGGAGATCATAGTAACCCTTCCGGAGTACCTGATGATACCTCAATTATTTTAGGAGTTCACACTGCTATAGTGCTTTTGTTTTGTCTTTGTCATGCTGTCTCAATTCGTATTGGATATGATTTGCAATGATTTTTTTTATTTTTGATTTTGGACTCCCCCATTTCATCATTTTGCTTCTGTATTTGGTTGCCGATGTTTTTCGTAAGTGTAATGCCGTTACGACATCTCAACGACATTTTTCATATAAGTGCACATGTACAGTATCTAAATACATCGTAATTCATCTCTTTTTAACAAATGAGGACACTCGGTGTATAAAAATTAAATGTAGTCATACCAAAAACCTCTAAATGAGGTTGAACTTTGGAGGTTAAGAGCACAGTGCTGGTCGATAATATCATAAATTGTTACAATTTCTGGTTTTCGTTAAAAAGCCATATAGAGAGGAATCTAATTGATGAAATAAAAGGGACAACAGGAAACGCCTGCAATGGCTGAAAATTATAATAACATGCCACAATATGCTAGGGAACTACACAGGAAAAACACAAATAAGACAACAAAAAGAAAGATAGGAACTCGGGACAGCCGGACTTAGTACCGAGTCTACTCTGCAAATAATGTGCCGGAGATATCTTTTACTTAAGAAATAATTCATGGCAGGTATATGGTTATTGTCATTTAACCATGGGCTGGGCCTTTATATTCGTAAATTTAACCCCTCGCTAACGCTCTGGGTTAAATTCGAATATAAAGGCCAAGCCCATGGTTAAATTTCCAATAACCATATACCTGCCACGAATTATTTCGATTCTAATATGACAGAAAATGGAATTTTCCTTTCTGAAGCGACCTTAGAGAAGGCAGATTTCCCGTTTCCATTGCTGTGTTTTTCTATGACGTCACAATACACAATCTGACGTTTTCAAACAGATGCAAGTTCAAAATCCAAATCCAAAGGGAAACATTACACATTTACGTGTCTGAATGGCATGATTATGTTAAAAAATGTTCTTAACATTTATTACCTTTACAAACTAACACAAACAAAAATTAAAAACATTGTTGTTTTTCATCCCGTTTACTCATATTCCGATACCATTTGCGCATGTGCGAAATATATGGTTATCGAGTATTATACTTGTTGACGATTAACAGGAGCCATGTTAGAATTGGCGTTAAATATCATTGTTCCATTCTATGAAAAATAAACCAAGATTCTTACTTTTCGCTGTATCTTTCTATGTCCATTATACCTTGGTTGGAGTTCAGATTTAAATAGTTTTACCTCTTAATATGCACGGACACATATCCTTTCAATAGAGATATGGTTATCTTAAAGTGATAATGATTATATAATATGTATACCGATGCGCTGATTGTAAGTGAACGGCGTTTACATTTGGTATACTGACCCTGATTTGACTCTCTTGAAACGAAAAAAATCTTCATTTTGGAAATTTTATGTTCTATCGAGTTTACATTTTGTATATTGGCATAAAAGTAATTTTAGGATTTTATCCACTTGTGAACACGGCCAACTCAACCATAAAAGAACGGATTTTTTAATTTGTGAGTGAAAGGTAAAATATCACACAAAATAGTTACATGTACTATCTCAAATTCTTATTTTCTTTTATTCCAATTAAATACACTGAATCCTGTATTTAAATACTCTGAATTCTTAATACCTCTAATTAATTAGAAACAGAAATGACAAAAGCAAAGTAATAAGAAATTAAAAGGTCAACTGTTCAGAGAACAATTGCAAGGTCTTTCACCAGTTTTCACCATTTCATGTTTGAGTTTGATTTTGTTGTCTAGTTTGGTCAAAAATGTGATGTAATCAAAAATTCTGAACATTGATTGTCATGTGTTTTTCTCAATGGTTACCTAAAAATTGGCTATGACCTTGACCTCTGACCTTAATGACCTTTGACCTTGTGCTCAAATTGAAGGTCTCTTCTTACTGATTAATTAGTTGATATGTTACTTGACTGTACTATCTGTAACAGTTTAAAAGTTATATGTAAAAAAACCCTTTTCCGAAACGCATCAAGGGCAATAACTCTTTAGGGAGTCATCGGAGAGTTTGGGACCAAATGAAACAAATATAGCACTTGACATGTTGAACATTTTTGCTGATATACTTTTTCAGTTACATATTATGGTTTCTGAGTTTATCCACTAACAAGGTCCAGGGTCAAGGTCAAAGGTCATCGATGACCTTCGACCTGGTACTCAAATTGAAGGTCTTTTCGCACTGATCACTTTAAACATATATGTTTACAATATTATCTGTAAGCGTTTAAAAGTTATTCGCAAAAAACAGATTTACCGAAACGCGTCAAGGGCTATAACTCAAAAACGGTCTATCGCAGAGTTTTTGTTTCATTGAATTAAATGTAGATCTCAATCAGAGGAGTCTTTTTGCAATATAATGTTTTCATAAATTTTTTATCGTTTCCGAGATATCGCGATAACAAAATTTCGAATGGCCGCCATTTTGAAAATGGCGGACGAAAAAATTTTTGACCCCGGAATTAAAATCAGGACCATAAAAGCTACCTAGAAACCAAATTTGGTGGAAATCCGATAACTTTGAGAAATTTGCATATTTAGGGGTCAAAAACGCGTAACCGGGGTCGCGACCCAAAAAAATTTTTTTGCATGATAAATCATTCCTAGGATGAATGGAACATTTTCCCTCATTCAGAATTTTGATATCGGTTACGGTTTCAAAGGAGATCTGCTAACAAGGTTTTTCAGTGTTGGGCAGGTAACTCCGTTACTATAAATAGATCGATATGCTTGACTAAGTTTTGAAATCCCGCAGTGATGTCGATTCATCACACCAAGAGTCGAAATGATATGTCGCGTAGTTTTTGAGCTTGAGTTGCGGCGGAAGAAAAAGAAATAAAAAAAATAATAATAATCCGAAGAATTACAGTAAGGTCTTTCACATGTGGTGAAAGACCTTAATTATGTTAAACCGAGGTTTCTGCATATGGCCATTTCGACAACTTTATTCTCTTCAGTGCAGATGAAGTTAAAACATTTGGAAATCTATAAATTCAAATATGTGTAAAATCCGATAGGGAACAATTTACCAATAGAATCTAATAGAAGAGCCAAAATCAGCCGATGACAGAACTATGCAAGAGGGAGATACTCCTTAATTTTTACATTTTTTAACATTTAGATATTTGAAAGTATCTAAATAAAATCTTTTTTCGCGCAAGTTACGAAGTACTGCCTATTGGGTTGGTGAACACCCTGGGGGGCTTAACAGTTCACAAGGACAGGCATAGGCACAGTGCTATCAATACGAAGTACTGCCTATTGGGTTGGTGAACACCCTGGGGGGCTTAACAGTTCACAAGGACAGGCATAGGCACAGTGCTATCAATAACAAAATATCGCTGTAAATTTAGTTTCTGCAGAAGTGTAGAAGTTACAAGCAACGTTAATTTGTTCGTAACCTCCATAATTAATTTGACAAATGGATAATTTTTTCATGACTGCAACAATTGGATTGATCGATAAGTAGGAGCTTAATAACCAGTGGGCAATATTTGGGCTATATCCGGACGAGAATAAGTTAATAAATTTAAAAAAGTAAGTTACGAGAAGAAAGAAACAAAGGTAGCAAGGACAACCGGTGCAACGAGAAAAGGTGAAATGGGTAGGGGCAGGAAATTTAGCCTCCAGTGCGTCTGCCCTCCTGAGAGAAATATAGAAGGGGTCTTTTACACTGCATGGAGAATGGCTTTTCACTAAACAGTTTTGCTACAATGGTTCGCGTCCAGGATTTCCGTATTATAACCGACCTGACTACCTTGCAAGTTCAGGGAATTCCCCTATCAACCAATTAGGGACGCGCCCGGCAGCCCTGTAGCCCAAGCCCCTGAAAACCCATTCAGGTGTCGGAATTCAACCAAAAGTTAATTAAACTGTGAATAGGCAAAACAAAACAGATATTCAATGATAAGATTGACAGATCAATAAAAGTTCCATTAGATTGGTTCACACATAGTAACTTTTCCATATATGAAAAGGAAAAATGGGTAATAGCTAGTCATAGCCATAGAGGTATTCATTTGTCTTTTTTGTAATTTTAATGTGTAATTTAAAACCTGATAAGACCTACAAAAATGTATGTATGTACGTTTTTAAGATTGTTCCTGGAATTTTCTTTTAAGTATTTCCTCTCCAGATCCATTTTCGCTTCTGGATCTGTAATCAGTGTTATATTTCTTGACGGAGTTCATTGTTGGTGACGCGGTTTGGCCAGAAAAGTTTTAGTATCATTCTCATACCATACATTTGTTCATTAAGGATTGTATCTGCATATCTGAGGCTACAGTTGTCAACCAAGTTTCAGCTTCATAAAAAAAGACAGCTGTTACTTTTGAGTTGAACATCCAGATGTTAGTGGATTTAGAGAGAGAGTTCTATCTTCTTCAACATGTTGAATTTTGTTTTGGATTTCCTTATTCTCGCTGTGGTGTCTTTTTATGCGTCTACTAAATAATCCACGACACTTTCCTTTCTAGATACGTGAATTCTGTAAAATCATCCAGTAACCTATCTCCTCGAACAATTGGTTTTGTGTTGTTGGAGTTGACTGGCATGACTTTTGTCTTCCCTCTGTTGCTTTTAAGTCCTACTGATTCCGCTAGTTTCAAACGTTGTTGTCTTGTTCTGCATCTATAGTAATGCGAGAGCAGAGCAACGACCAGAGCAGAGCAAAAGCCATCTTCGTAATCAAAGTCCTCAAAGTGTCCTAGAATATAACAACTGGTGCCATTATTCTTTTTAAATGTAGTTTTCTTCATCACCCGACCTATGGCAATCAAAAAGACGAAAGATGATTGAGTGGAACCCAGTCTGACATCCATAATTTTTTATTACATCTCCATGCAATACTATTCGTATCAGTCCAACATAGGTGAGGTTTACAATGGAGATGCAGTTGTCTACAATTCCATAAAATTAAATGGAGGACTTCCATTCAAATGACTTTTCTATAATTCTTTGAGTATCAATCTGGTCTGGACCAGAACTATCTTTTCTAAACCCAGCCTGATATTCTCGTTTGCAGGTCTACTGATTCTTTTATTCGTTCAAGCATGACTTTTGCATGCGATGACAGCATGATGCTCCAATAGTTCTTGTAAAGGCAGATGTCCTCTTTCTTTGGAAGCTAGATAATATAGCCAGTCTTCCAGTCATTTTTATATATTCTATTTCTAAAATCTATTAAAGTAAAAGATGTTTCAAGTGACGATTTCCATGCTTCTGTTGTTAAATTATCTTCACCCCCGAATTTCCAGTTCATTTCTCAAGTTGTACTATAAAACTTGCATTACTCAACACTATGAATTTTTTCTTTCGTTGGATTCGAAGAAATGTCAAAGCTAAATGTTTGATCTGCTGTTATAATTCCAGCAAAGCATACTCAATAATTATTTTTCTTGATTGTAAATGTTTATTTAGAAAATGTTGAGGTTCATATCAACGGCAGAAGAATACCGAAGGAACAAAGCACAAAAGTCCAGAGACAAAGCAAAATCAAAAACACTAGAAGGCAGAAGACCATATCCGACTCTTTATCAAATTTGCTTTCGAAAAATTGATCTTCGGTATTTCCTAGTTGATAATTTCTAAGTAAATTAATAGACAATTTAGAAAATGTCCCAAAAAATTTGCTGTAAGACACCACCTGCCGAACCAGAGACAAAAACTAGACAATTCATGCAAATAACAGCAATATCTCACATTATTTCTAAAATGAATGATAACCAGTAAGTATTTTTGCTCTTGACTTTCACTTTTACGAAACGATTTTTTTTCTTGTTTTCAAAATTCATAACAATGATGTGTTGCTTAGTATTTTTTACCTTTAATTGGTCCTTACATTTGAATATCTTGCACATATTTGGTCCCTATTTAAAAGACAATTCACACAGATATTGTCATATAAACATGAAAGGATATGGAGAAAATGTATATGAGACAACGTCTCTACAAAAACGTGGTAGAACGAAGAAGCATAGAAACGACGCTTTTGTTTCATTATTTTTGTACCAAATGCCTATACCTATTTCCGCAATTTTATCACCACAATTCAACGAAAACGCCATTATAGCTAATGGTAATAGAATGGAATAGCTTTCGGTGAGAAAATAGTATGGAAAATGGGCCTTTTGTTTGCTTGGGGTCATTTTCACAATATGAATATTAAACAAAAATAAATCTGAACGATGTTAAATTCTCCCAGATTGAAGATTTTTTTAAAATTAAATATCTTAAAGTTTGTATGTTTGACTTTCCGCTTGTCGTAGTAATAACTTGCTTATTATCGGTATTTATGTTTGTCTCTTGTTTTCATTATTATTTTTCTGGTGCAGTTTGCTTGTAAATTGTGGCATGTGATTATAGTTCCTGGCCATTGTAGGTGTTTGCTGTTTTCCTGTTTTTGTAATTACTTAAAAGTATTTGTTTTATGTTGTTTCACCTCTCCAGCATGGCAATAAAAATTTCAATTTCGATTGGCTTGTATATGGTGAATGCACCAGAAAACGTTTTGGTCTTTTACAATTTATTAATTTGCTTACGTGAATTCTACATCATTTCCTTCCATCTCCTTCTTGTAACATTCATCAAAACGCTCATTCTATGAAACAGCAAACCAATTTTTCGAACCACCAATTTTACCTGAAATAAATTATATACATGAAATAAAAACGAAATTTTACCTTAGCTGATATTTGGTTTCTACATATGTTTTGAATACAACTGCACAAATGTTTGAAAAGAATTTTAAATGTGTGTCTCTCATTAGACAAATTTGGTTCTTTAACAATAGGGATCAGTGTTTGAGCCTGAATCGTTTGTTCAGGGCTCTTTGTACAGAGCTGCCAGGCATGACTCCAGGTGATGGATAGGGGAATGCCCTCTCTTTGTTGGGTAGTAAGGTAATATTACATAAAGCTTTGCTGTGAACCATTATAGGCAAACTGGCTGGAGAAACACCAAGCTACACGCAGTATAAATACCTCTTCTATATTTCTCGACATAAAAAACACATTTGGTCGTTTAAAGGGCCTCAAGTCCTGTCCCTGACAGTTTCCCCACTTAAAATGTACTAGTTTATTCCAATTATATTGTTCATTCTCCCACAGGATACACTTTGGCTTATACACTCCTAGGTTTATTGCAAACAAAATATAACAAAGGACGGTTAGATCACCTTAAGAAGGTACATGGGTCTGAAAACTCTCAAAAAGAATTTTCTGCTATATTCATGACTTACTCCTTTTTTATTAGACAACACAAAAAGTGGCCATATGAGTGAAAAAATTGTCATGTAAAAATTGGCTATTTGGATTGAAATTTAGTATTGTCACGTTTTATTGATACATATAATGCAAAAACTTTGTTCAGTATCAATTACATCAGATTAATTTGGTTAATTATTAAGTAATAAATTTGACTTAGATCTGTATGAAAAATAAAACTAGGTTCACCGTACATATATCTGAATAAATGCCGAAAAACTAATTTTTTTCGAGACCGAATGTAACAGGAAATTACCGAATTTCACCGTCTAAAATGAAAGTTACCGAACATTACCGCAAACGAGACCCGGAATTATGGACTATGGCAGAGCAACTAAACCGAAAAGGCTCTGAGAAAACCAACTACACTTCCAAGGCAACAGCAGCTACACTTCAAAAGTTTGTTAAAAATGAAATTGTCAAATCTGTTTAAGTAAAAAACAGTTCAAAACCTGAAAAAACTAATTAGTACTTTGAATGAACATACATTGATTGATAACTCTAATGAAATTGAGAAACATGAAATTAATTTAACTTGTAACCCAAATTCAATATGAATTAAAGTAAGTCAGATGAAAATGAAGTGTCTTGTGGATAATGGGGATTCAGTATGATTGTTACATATCAAAATTTATAAACAACCTTTAACTAAATAGAGTTCATTTATAAGGTGTAACTGGTCAAGAATTACACGTTTTAGGTAGTATTGAATACATCGACAAACGATTACTGAAGCAAACAAGATGAAACGGACAATTCTCAAATCAAAAATCCAAATATCACAGCAATTCATACCCAACACGAATAGAAATTCAAAATTAAAGGTATTGAATCAGTTCACACGTTTGTTTTTTTTTTTTTTTTTTTTTTTTTTTTTTTGTCGAGGAAATGAATTGATGTGCAATTTCAGGGCGTAGCTTTATTTCTTAGCTTGCAGCATTTCAAATTAGGGTGTTTTTTTTTATTGAAACTGTTTCAGATTTTAAAACACATATATTCCAATTGAAGAGGAAAATATTAAGGCTTACTCGTGCAACTGTCCTAAAAACGTGTGTCTTGTTCAGTATACAGTTATTTCATGCCCTTGAAGGAAGCATCTATAACTATTGTCCCGAGGTGATGGAAATGACTTGCAAACTGTTGCCTGAGGCCAAAGGCCGAAGACAACAGTTTGCAAGTCATTTCCATCATCGAGGGACAATAGTTATGCTGTTTCCTGAAACGGGGCATGAAATAACTGTTTTATTAACTGATATAAACAATAAAAATTGTTATATAAACAAATAAAAATCTTGCCTTTAAAAAGGGTACACAACTAGACGTTGAATGACGTCGCATTGCTCAATTATTTTGCGCATGGAACAGTTCGACAGGAAATCGGTAAACAGTTAACTGTTCCACCCGACGTTAAAATTTTCATGAAAATAGTTAAAAATGCTGCATATGAATAAATGTAACTATAAGTTAATAATGTAAGATGGGTCACTCATATACCCCAAAAACTTTTGAAATAGCAGCTTTAGAAAAAAGGGTAATGAGTAACAAACCGAGATTGGTAGTTCACAATTTAATAGCTACTTTTGGCAACAAAAATAAACTCCCAGAATTAATAATTAAGGTGTCTGCAGGGTATTAATTTCCTTTTATAGAATTTTGTGAAATTTTCTTTGTAGAAACATAATTTTATTATTGTTCAAAATGTAAAATAATATTGGAAATGAAGGTGGGATGTCACCGTGCATTTAAACGCTAATATTTCAGGATTTTACATAGAAATGATAGGGAAAAGGATTGTTTGAGTGGATAGTTTGAAAAATCTATAATAGAATTTTTTCATACTTTGCATGTGTTTAATTATCATTATGTAGTTAACATATAAAAGATGAAAAAATTAGGGGTCACCGTTGAAATAAGAAATGAAAATTGCAAAATGTTAATTTCTCTATTGATATCTATGTTAAATAATTTTATCAAATTATCTCCCTTAAATAATTTTTGTAGTCTGCAAATCCAGCAAAAATTTGAAAGCTCGTGTGTTTTAGCTCACGTTTTGGTAACGAAAATGTTATAAAAGTGATAAGGAATATAAATTTTGAATATATTTGATTTTTCTTTTCATTTTAAACATTTGTTCAAATTCTTAATGAATGAAACCTAAATGAACAAGTATTAGACAAAAATTGCGTAATAATACCTCTTGGGCACCTTAACCACACAAATAAAACATTAAGAAAGGGTGTAGCAGTAAGAAAGGCTCCCCAGGTGTTAGAAGAAAATGTTGTCAGTAGACCTCAACCCAAAACCACCTGATTGCGCTTGCTCCATTTCCCCCTGCATTAACAGTCCGGCTGGACACGTGATAACCGGTGACCTAGATATTATAGACAATATCAAACTATCAAACTACGAGATGTCTTTACAAATGGTCCCCAATTCCGTGAACCCAAGCATATTCAACTGGTAGTACAACTTCAAAATTTTGATGCATGCAGTTGAGGACTATGCGAGGAAGTGGGCAAAGAAAGAGAAAAAAGATTTTGAGACGTTGTCCTACTGGATCAGGTCCATTAAGTCGTTAATTGTGATTCGTATTCGCCGGTTGAAAACATCAATAAAATCAAGAAAGCCCAGTATATTTGAAGATCCCCTGGTTAGTAAAACTATGGACAACCTCCACGAAAATTGCGCCATTTTCCTTGCAGACAAAGCTTCAAACAACATACTGTTCGTGTGTAAGAAACGCTATCTTGACTGTCTGGTTAAGGAGATGGTTGATTAGAAAACCAAACTTATACTTCCACTACACTATTAAGGGGGCGATTACTGAAAATCACAACTCTGTTTTAGCATTCTTTGGCATCAAAGCGGATGATAAAAACCATCAGCTCCCCTACATATACTGGGTCCCTAAACTTCATAAGAACCCATACTTACAAAGATTCATTGCGGGGTCTACCTACCTCTAGATCTCCAGCCTAAAGAGTGTAAATTTCACAGTTGATTCGTTACTGACGAGCTAGATTTCACATCTTCACGGATTTTACATAATCTCATTGACTTAACCCTGAATTGACTCACTGATAGTGTTACGGGTGCCGCTAGCGGAGCAGGACATGCTTACCCATCTGATATCACTTTCGGTTTTTATGGGAGTTCACACAGTCAGTTCTTTAGTTTTTCTTTTTGTCTTGTATATTAGTTTCATACTGTGAAATTTTAGTTTTGTCTTCGTCAGTGATGTTTGTGTTACCGATTTGTCCTTGTGATTGTTTCAATACAAAAGAGTTTTACAAAAAGCTTTCCAAAATTTCACCATGGTACTATTAGGGGGTTACAGAAGTAACATGTACCATGGATTTCATTGGTGTTTTTTTAAGGGTGAGAAAATGACAATTACAAATCCGCTACCAAAAAGATCTTTCAAAACACTATATGCCTCACTGATGTCGCTAGCGGGACAGGACATGCTTACCCTTCCGGAGGACTTGATGTCACTACCGGTTTTCATTGGAGTTCAGACTACGAGTGCCTTAGTTCTTAATGCTATCTTTTCATTTCCGTGCATTGTAGCTGTCTCACGTCCTTGTTTTGTCTTTGTTTTTCTCTGTTACCGTTTTTGAAATGTTTTTGGACTTTGAATTTTGAGGCGATCGTTTCCCTTGTTCCTTCAGTATTCTACTGCCGTTGTTTCCAAAGACACCACAGAAAAAGACTTCAAAGGATGTTGTATTAAAACTAGAAAGAAGAAGTGGGTCTCTTTTTGCTTGTAGTGATTCGGATCTCACACAAACTAATGCTGTCGAATATAAGATTGATACAGGGACCATCCACCTATAGATTTGCCCACTTAGCCAAAGGCCAGTCATTGAACATAGATTAAAGCAGATGCTTTAAGCCAACATTATTATGAAATATAATAGTCCGTATGCTTTCCAAGTAGAAATTGCTGAGAAAAATGATGGTTCTTGACAATTTTGTGTTGACTTTAGAGATTTAATCAAATTACTAAATCTATAGCTTATCCTCTTGAAAAAATTAAAAATGTTTTGGTTCTCTTGGAGTCAACAAAATACTTTCTAACCTATGATTTGAGGTCCGGATTCTGGCAGATTATAGTTGTTGAAGAGGATAGGGTCTAGAAGACTGCTCTTGTATATGACAAGGGTCCATATGAGTTACTATGCATGCCGTTTGGTCTTAAAAACAATCCAAATATTTTTAGTCAATTAGTGGCAATTGTCTTGAAAAATTTGAACTTCTGCTGCTATTATATTGATGACATAATCATATTTTCGGAAACTTTAGAGGAACATTTGGCTCACTCACAGCAAGTATTTGATATCTTAAAACAGCATAATCTTAAACTCAAATTTTAGAAATGTCAATTCATACAATCGGCAACAAACTATATATGGTATAAAGTAAGTAAGGATGGAATGTAACCGGACGTTGATAAGGTAGTAGCTATAAGATCACTAGCCACTTCAATAAGTGTTAAAGGAGTATGCTGATTTTTAGGGTGCGTCGGATACTACAAAAAAATTATTCCATTTTTTTTCTACCATCGATACTCCACTTATTAACATTAGAAAGAAACATGAGATGAAAATTGTCAGAAAGCTTTTGACTTTTTGAAGGATAGCTTAAAGCTGTTACAATCTTGGCATACCCAGATTTGACCAAACCTTATGTTCTTCATACAGATGCGTCAAATATCGCCATAGGCTCATGCCATACGAAACAATGTAATGCGGGTCAAGGAACTTTATGAGAAACCTGTATATTTTCTTTCACATGAATTATCTGATACACAGATAAATTTAGTGTTTTATACAACTTGGGTATTTTTGTATATTGTACACAGACTAGGGGGTCACTATAGAAAAGAGGGCTTATGTTATTTTTTATAGTTTCAATAGATTAGAACACTTTTTACACAATGCATATTTCATTATATCTTTGTAGTTTGTACAGTGATTTTTTGAACAGAGCAAAAACACTATCCCGAAAGCTGCTTAGTCAGAAATTTATCTAACCTTTGTTAATTTCATTCCTCAAGAAATTCTATGGCCGTCACCATAGCATCATTGAAAGATATGACGTGTCAGTATCCCAAATGAAAGTGGACATTTTCAGCTAGATTCACGTCTTCCCGGATTTGACTACCGACTTTGACATTTTCCGGATCGAATCACTTACAGTGTGACGGGTGCTGTTAACAGAGCAGGACATGCTTACCCTTCGGGAGCACCTGATGTCACTCTCAGTTTTACTGGAGTTCACAATGTGAATGCCTTTGTTCCGAATGTTGTGATTTCTGTTTCTGTGTTTTGTGTCTGTCTTGCGTCATTGTTTTTGTTTCTAGCGTCATTGTTTTCTGTGTTCTCGTTTTTGCCCTGTCTTTGGACTTCGATTTTTGTGAATTTCACCCCTTTGTTCTTTCGGTATTCTACTGCCGTTGTTTCGAATATTTGAGGAACGGATTTCGAGTAAATCTCCATTGAAGTTCCTGATGTAAAATAAGAAAATTCAATAATGCATTACGAAACAATGTAATGGGGGTCAAGGAACTTTACCAGGGGTTATAAATGAGAAACCTGTATATTTTCTTTCACATAAATTATCTGATACACAGATAAATTTACTTTTTTATGCAACTTGGGTATTTTTGTATATTGTACACAGACTAGAGGGTCCACTATTGAAAAGAGGGCTTATGCTATTTTCTATAGTTTGGATAGGTTAGACCACTTTTTACAGAATGCATATGTCATTATAAGGACTCATTACATACCTTTGGTTTATCTTTCGAATATTTGAGGAAAGGATATGGAGTAAATCTCCATTGAAGTTCCCAATGCAAAATAAGAAAATTCAATAATGGAGTTTGCACATAAGATCTTATAATTGCGAAATAACCCAATAGGCAGGAAAATGGTAACCAACAAGCACTGGAAGCAGAGATCGATATTAGTGACAATACCTTTGAAATTAATTCACTTAACTCCAATCAATTTAATCCGAAGAACTTTATTACTAGCAGGTTTCAAGAAAAGGATAAGACAGGGGATTTAGAATGTTTAGAATAACCAGGGTTTGGTTCAATATATGAGCAGTCTTTGAATAAAGAGTTAAATGAGATTAAATAACAACTTCCAGACGAAAAAGCAGCAAGTGCTTTGTCCTTTACTTTACAAAAATTTGCAACACTACATCAATTGCTGTATTATCTGTCAGTCAAGATGTTCACTTTGAAGTAGGAGATGCAGTATATTACCAAAAACATTTAAAGAAATGTAATGAGATTGTAAATTGGTCCATAAATATTGTATACAGTGTAATTATTCTGTTAAACATGTTGTAAAATTATAGGATATAACATACATTTGTATATTCCTTCTATGAAAAAGGGAACTTGGGGAGCAGTCATGAGAACAGTCCTAAGTTAACTTGAAGTTAACTAGGAGCACCTGACTGCTCTGATTAGTCATAGAGCCCTGAATGCCCTGACCGCTCTAACCTGTCATAGAATCCTGACTACTCTGATTAGTCGTATAGCTCTAAAACAATACAAGAACTGTGAATACTCAATATTTAATATAGCGATGAGTACGTCCCACATTCCCTACAACGCGCACACGATTCACACAACGAAC
>MJUU01054000.1:0-17290 GCA_002080025.1 Modiolus philippinarum | reverse complement strand
CAAATTTGCCGTAACCATATCAGAACTATCAGAAAACTTTTATGTACTCGAAAATTGTAATACTATAAAGTTCCGTCATTTTGTAAAATAAACAATTAGATAAATAAATAAACAAAACTGAATAAAAATCAGTCATGTAGTAAATAAAATATCCTGCAAACAGCCACAAACATCAAGTATTAGAAGAGGTGCATATTTCATATTCACGTTCAAATGATGCACACACAATACTACAACTTGTTGTAATTAAACCCAAGGACGTATAATGAGATTAAAAGTCGATTCTTGTTTAACAGAAAAGGCAGATTTTCTTCATTCTATATTATATCAATGCCCGTATTACTTCAACTTTCTGTAATTTAACATGAAATATATAAGAAGAGGCAGATTTTCTTCATTCGATATTATATCGATGCCCGCAATACTTCAACTTTGTGTAATTTAACCTGAAATATATAAGAAGAAGCAGATTTTCTTCATCCGATATTATATCGATGCCCGCAATACTTCAACTTTCTGTTATTTAACCTGAAATATATAAGAAAGAGCAGATTTTCTTCATTCGATATGATATCGATGCCCACAATACTTCAACTTTCTGTAATTTAACCTGAAATATATAAGAAAAGCAGATTTTCTTCATTCGATATTATATTGATGCCCGCAATAATTCAACTTGATGTAATTCAACCTGAAATATACAAGAAAAGGCAGATATTCTTCATGAATAGTATATAAGTATACATGTGATACTCTATATATATATAATATGTTTATATTTTTAAAGTTGTCAAGTTGCAGTTGTAAATATCTATATTATCTTTCAAAAACAGAAATAAGGGGACGATCAGTTGATTTTCAGGAGTGGGAATTGGGCGATTTTGTAAATATAAATATTTTAATCTTGGTCCCAGCTGGGACTTATATTAGTCCAAGGTCCCAGAGAAAAAAAACTTAGCTTGTCGTGGAAATGAATAATTTATTTGTTCTAAATGAATAATTTTTCTAGGCAAAGAAAACAGGCAAATAGATCTATAAAATGTGGTCTTTTGAATGAAAGTAGTAAACGCACGATACACGCAATTAACAGCTGATGAACGGAGAACGTTACACGATACACGCACACGCTTTACACGACGAGTGGACACGATGAGCGCTAATTTGGGAATATTGAACGTTTCCATTGCTGGGACATTAAAGCAGTCAGGGCTCTATGACAGGTCAGAGTAGTCAGGATTCTATGAATGGTTAGAGCGGTCAGGGCTCTATGACCAGAACAGGTAAGAGCAGTCAGGGCTCTACGACCAGAACAGGTCAAAGCAGTGAGGATTCTATGACCAGAATAGGTCAGAGCAGTCAGGGCTCTAGAACAGTTTTAAAGTTAACTTAGAGTAGTTTTTTTGACTGCTCTATGACTGGTCTAAGTTAACTTGAAACAACGGCAGTAGAATACCGAAGGAACATAGGAGTGAAATTTACAAAATTCGAAGTCAAAAGGCATGGCCAAAACGAGAACACTGAAAACAATGACGCCAGACACAAAACAATGACGCTAGACAGACAGAAAGCACTGAAACAGAAATCACAACATTCAAAACAAAGGACTCACAGTGTGAACTCCAGTGAAGCTGAGAGTGACATCAGGTGCTCCGGAAGGGTAAGCATGTCCTGCTCTGTTAACAGCACCCGTCACACTGTGAGTGGGTCAATCCAGGAAAATGTCAAAGTCGGTAGTCAAATCCGGGAAGACGTGAATCTAGCTGAAAATGTCCGCTTTCATTTGGGATACAGACACGTCATATCTGTCGATGATGTTATGGTGACAGTGAAAACGGTTAACTTAGAAGAGCTTTTATGACTGGTTCAAATTTACTCGGCGAGAGGTTATGTCTGCATCCTACTGTATATATATTTACACGTATCTAAAACTACACCAGTATGTACAAGTATTTTTGCTATGCATTTACATGCATTTAATCTGAGATGTGTATTTTAATCTAAAAAGCTTATTATAAGAAGTGAAAGGGCCGAAAAACATGTAGATAATAAAAGTTTTCGTTAGATCTTGGAAATTTGTAGAATGATAGAAAAACATAAAGTTGTATTGTATCTTTTTATTATTTTTCAATGAGCGTCCAACTCAGTTCCCCTATAATAAGTCAAAAGACGCAAAATCAGACAAAACTGTAAGAGAAGTCTGAATTTTATAGAAACCATAGATCAGTATATGTGCATCAATTTCATGATTCAAATCAAGTTGCAAGACCCTTTTCTTACATTTCATAGACAGAAACAGCATTTTGCACAGTGTGCAGTTTATAATTTGCATTTACATGCTCAAAATGCATAACGTGTAAATTTACACATGTGCAAATATACATTTACACTTGCCCCTGGCCTAATGCAAATTTACACCTTTTGTTAAGTTTACACACGTATGCAGTTGCGTTCACATGCAGTAATTGCACACCAGTGCAAATTTGCGTGCCCATGTAAAAATACACATGTGTGTAAAACTGCGTGTAAATTGGGCTTTATTCATATTTTACAGTTAAATTAATCTTGTATGGCCAACAATAATTTCATGACACTTTTACCGTTCTTTCAATTTCAATCTGTAACAAGATATGGGATGATGATTAGTTTAGCATCTTGTTGGCAGTCCGAAAAGTCCTTATATGAAATTGTCTTCCTTCTAAACACGCTAATGAGGTGGGCGTTTATGTTAGAAACACGCCGTCTGTTGATGGTGCATAGTAACGGCTGGATATTAAGCTCGTTCGGGTATATAAATCACAGGTACGATGCATTTAGTATAAAAAAACATTTAACAAAACAAAAGGTAATAATTGGTCTGCTATTGCACGTTCAATTGTAAAATGTCTTCACTGCGACCACACAAAAATTAACCTGGCGAGAATAAAATATTATTAAAAGGCAACAAATTACCGGGGGCGGACACAATTTCTGTATGAAAAGATAGCCAAATGATTAATCTTGAAGGGGAGATTTCAAATTGTACATTTCCAAGATCCAAAATGATATTCCGTTACCAAGGTATAAGAGAGGGTGGTATTTTCCCTCAGTATTTTTCATTGTGTACATTATTGGGCGGGGATCAATGTACCCCGTTTTGGTAAAATTATACTAAATTTTCTTCCCATTGCACCAGGGTTATAACAGAATGGATGTAAAAATATAGTTGGCACTAAGAATCTAACACCAGGGGAGGTGCGACATGAGGGAATCTCAGACACCAAAAGGCTAAGATTTTCAGTCTCGGACGAAGCCTGCTGAATGCGAGATGATTGAAATATTACCGGTGTCTGAAACTCCTGTTTTAAACTTCCCTGGTGTTTGATTATATTTCTCACCGTACTTCTCTAAAATACACTAAAATCCATACAAAAATATCGCCCCTTTTCGTCTGTTTACACAAGGAGTTACGTCCCTTTTTGGAACGTTATTAAATCGAGAATGTATTCCCGTCTTCTTTAAGTTTTCAGCCAAACTAGATTACTTTTACCTGACAATCTGTTTGCCACCTTTGTACCCAAACTGATATTTATGTCTAATCCGAGATTTTTTGCTCCTGGCTAAAACTCTTTAAGATACAAAGACACTTTACACTAGAAAATTATCAATACAACACGACTTGTTAGGAGTTTCGGTAGACAATAAATATTACTATGACAAAACTCTCCCATTTGGATTCAGTATTTCATGCAATCTTTTCGAGAAATTTAGCTCTGCCCTGCATTGGATTGTTGATCATAAACTGAAGGCTTCAGGATGTGTGCATGTATTAGATGATTTTCTGTTTATTGGCCCAGCAAATTCTTACAAATGTCACAATGTACTACATGAATTCTTGAATATGGCAGCTGACATAGGAATGCCAATAAAGGATGAAAAAACTGTTTATCCTGTATTAATTATCACTTTTCTTGGCCTTGAACTTGATTCAATGGCTATGGAAATAAGGTTACCTTTAAAGAAATTAATCTAAGTCAGAGAAAAAGTGAATTATTTTAAGAGTAGAAAAAAGCTCACTCTTGTGGAACTCCAGTCTTTAATAGGGTTCTGAAATTTTGCATGTGCTGTCATTAAACCAGGAAGGGCCTTTTTGAGAAGAGTAATTGATCGTACTCTGGGATTAAAACATTCGCATCATAGGCGATGGCTAACAAAGGCAGATTTGCAAGCCTGGTCTCTTTTCTTGGATAGCTTTACCGGTAAATCCCTCTTACAGAAACATCTTTGGTTAACTTCACAGCCACTTCACTTGTATACCGATGCAAGTAACTTGGGTTTGGGTGCATTATTTGAAACTAAATGGTTTTCAGCAGCATGGGCTAAAGAAATGTTATCTTATCATATTACAGTTAGAGAATTGTTCCCCATAATCCTTGCTATTGAGATCTGGAGGGGATTTCTCAGAAACAAGGCTATTACTTTCCACTGTGACAATATGGCGGTGGTTTATATCCTTAACAAACAGACATCTAAAGATAGTGACATAATGAAACTGGTGCGTCGTTTTGTTGTAAATATTATGACATTTAACATTATGTTTCGAGCTGTTCACATATCAGGTTCCACATATGTAGCTGCTGACCAACTTTCTCGTTTGCAGATCAGCCAGTTCCCATGTTCCCTCATATGGATCCTTGCCCAATACAGATATTACCAGCCAGGTTGATTTGACATTAGCAACTTCCCTGTTGAGAGAGTCATTAGCCAAGACTAGCAGAGACTCTTATAAAAGAATTTTTGCTATTTATCAACAATTTGTCAGAAAGTATTTCCCTCCTAATACCAAGTTCTTACCAACAACTACAGAAATATTGGCTTTGTTCATAGCCCAGTGTTATAAGGACAATCTAGCTGCATCAACAGTTATGACATACATTTCAGCTTTAAGTTATTTTCACCAATTACACAGTGTTGAGGATTCTACCCAACACTTTATAATACGTAAAACCTTGACTGGCTATTCTAAATGAAAAAAGTCTAAAGATCATAGACTCAATATAACACCACATATTTTGAAACCTTTGATTGACTCCCTTCCGTATACTTGTAATTCCTTATTCCAGAGGAGCCTGTTCAAGGCAATGTACTTATTAGCCTTCTATGCATTTTTGAGAATTGGGGAGATAAGAGGCCCTACCCCACCCGTTGAGAACTGCCTTAGTGTAGAAAGTGCACCCTTCAATTTGGATATTAATGGTCAACCCATTTCTGTAGAAATTCACATGACAAAATGTAAACATAGCGCAGGGAAGCATATTCCAATACTACAAGTAGAGGCAAACAAAACAAATCAGCAACGATGTCCTGTTAAAGCTTTATGGCAATATTGTCAACTAAGAAAACACACAAATAACACGACACCATTATTTTCTTTCATGAATGACACACCTGTTTCCAGACTTCAATTTTCGGACCAACTGCAACTTTCATTAAAATGGTCAGGGTTAAATAAACTAAATTATAAGTGCCACAGTTTTCGCATAGGTGCAGGAACAACCGCAGCTTCAATGGGTTTCTCTCAGGAAAAGATTCAAATCATGGGCAGATGGAACTCATCTGCATTCAAAAAATACATCAGAATTCCTACTCTGGTCCTTTAAATTTTGGCCCCTATCGGCTGGAATATTTAAAGTGCCATTAGTCACAAACGTTCTACATCATCTACATAAACATACATCAAACACTTAGCATTTATTAAATAATATGTATTTAGTTCAAGATACAGAATTTATTAGATTAAAAAGTCATTGGTGAAGTGTTGGCATGGGCCTCCTTCATACTATTTTCTATATAGTTGAGCAAGTAGAAAAATTACTTTATAAATGGTTAAGGTGGTGAGGACAGGGGCCTTCTACCAGTTGACTTGCATTGATGTCTCAATATTTTATGAGTATATCTAAGTATATGCAACATGCATGTAATTTGTAGATGTTTTTGTTTTGAGTTATGATTGTAAATCGAGTCAGTTAAGCATAATTTCAACAAGGTCCATGCGTAGAAAATATAGAGCTATGAATGATTTACATATTAATATGTTGGTGGGGACATGGGCCTCCTAACAATGTCAGTTCATCGCATCGTTCTGTCTTATATGTACTAGGATACATATACATGTATGTAGATATTGGTATTGTTTAATACATATACATTAAAACCATGGTGTACATGTTTACTGAATTGGGGACAAGGGCCTCATTCATTACAGTTTTATACTTAATACTATGGTCATGGTTGTGGATGGGGGTATTGAGTGTATTTTTATGTAAACACTCAATAGTGTGGCGGATTATACCCCCATCTTTGATGGTCGTTTATATTTCATAGTTAGTTTTGTAGTTTGATTCAATTTTAGTAGTATTTTTATGCTTTGCATATCATGTATGGTCATATATAGAGAAAAGATAAACAAAATAACATTTCACTTTTTGTTATGTAACGATATTATGTAATAATCTCTGAAATGACCATGAGTTGACTTTTCGTCATTTTGATAAATGACCTTTTCAGTTCACATAATGTTGTTTTCTTACTTCCTTATTGATGTAATTGAAGGTAACCATCAAACAGAGCACAACATGACCATTGCCAAATATAGCACTAGTTTTGACATTTGTCATGAGACAGCAATGGCACTATTTGGTATAAAGCACTATTTTTGTCATTTGTCACGAGGCAGTAATAGCACTTGTTTGGATATTTGTCATGAGACAGTAATAACACTAGTTTGGATATTTGTTATGAGACATTATTATACCTCCTGTAAGAAAGTTCTTTTATAGTAAAACAGTTTTATTTTCGCAAAGTTTTTAAAAGAAATATAGCGTTGATTGCACTATTGCAATAGTAAGCACTGCTGTTGTGAAGACTATTGATTTTTACGTCAATCATCATCAATTATAACGTGCGGGAGGCGGAGTTTTGGTATGAACGACAAGTGGGTGGTACTTATACGCGTGATCACCTGTGATGTAATCAAGTTTCTAATCGGCAAAGAAAAGAGTGTCGTCTGCTACAGCGTTAAGATTTTTTTTTAATTTTGACAGTATTTTTATTGACTTTTCATTTTAAACAGAATAGAAATATTTGTCAATGTAACTTTTCAAAATAGTAAACAGTCAGTTTGATAATAATATTAATGTTGTGTTTTAAATTGACTATGGAAAATAGTAGCCAGGGTGATGGACAATAGTGCACTCCCCTTCGGGTCGTGCACTATTGTCCATCACCCTGGCTACTATTTTCGCATAGTCAATGTAAAACACAACATTATTATATAAGTAATAGCACTAGTTTGGATATTTGTTATGAGACAGTAATAGCACTTGTTTGGATATTTGTCATGAGACAGTAATAGCACTAGTTTGGATATTTGTTATGAGACAGTAATAACACTAGTTTGGATATGATATTTGTCATGAGACAGTAATAGCACTAGTTTGGATATTTGTTATGAGACAGTAATAACACTAGTTTGGATATTTGTCATGAGACAGTAATAACACTAGTTTTGGTAATAGCCATGAGACAGTAATAACACTAGTTTGGTCGCCATTGGATTTTAGTTATTTGTTGGTTGATCAAATTAGTTCAATCAATTTTTGATTAATAGCTATAGAGACTGGAGGGAGAGGTGTTTCTGTCAGTTGTTAGATTGATGTATTTATTTGAGGTTAAAGTGATGGGTATTGGTGTAATGTAATGAGACTTCATATTCAATTGGAATTTAAGTAAACATTAACAATTTGACCTAAAGACACTTTAAACTAGAAAATTATCAATACAACACGACTTAAAAAGAGGGTCAAAGACCCAGGTCTAAATAAAAAAAACTAAAAGACGCCAAGGTCTGTATTACACGTTGATATTTTAAATGAAGCATAAAAGCATAAAAACCTTTATACTAGTCAGTGGTTATTTTTGCGGGCTGCAGAATTCTGCCATATCTTTTTTTTCAAAGGTGTTTGATTATATTTTAGCGGACTTAAATTCTAAATTAAGTCTAGCATAAATTTATTTCACGATACGAAATGTTTGCGTCATCAGATTATTAATGAAAAAAAAAAATACAGAAAATAAGGTATCCCAGTAAAGAACAAATTATACGGTTAGATAAATGAAATCTAGCCAATCATTTAACACAACTTTACTGAAATACCCCGTACATACAGTATTCTATTAATATGTACGCATTTAAAAGTTTACTCCAACGCGGAAGATAAAATGTATTGGATGTTAGTTTTTCAAACTTGTTTTTCAAGTAAGTTAATTTTCAGTTTCTTAGTTATTTCTAGTTAAAGTATGTCTTTGAGGTTTCTTTGAATTCATATGTTATATACAATCACGTCTCCCAGATTAAAATAAGGTAATATAATTGTAATTGCGAGTGCAAATACGAGCTGCTATTTGCTACTTCATATAAGTAATATATCTTTAAATGAATAATATATCTGTGATATATGAGGAGCATTGAAAAAAAAAAAAAAAAAAAAAACGGGAGGGGATCCGTATTTATACATGTTCCATTGATTTTAACATGACATTCCAAAGCATCAAAGAAACAAAGCATTAAATTTTACAGCAAATACGAAACATGAATTATGTCTCCTCTTGAATTGCCTATTTTTAACCGTTTTTCCTTTTTTCATATCCAAATACACATTATTTTTTGTCTTTGTGCCAATTTATATACAACTGTCTTAAAACACACAGTTAAACTTATTTAACTATACCCGAATTTTTCAGACTCTGCAGAAAGTCCCCTCACCTCCGGGAAAAAGTAACGGATGTTTTTGATGTTCTTTCCATTTGATGAAATCTGTGCATTTTTACTCCTTTGCATATTTAAATGTAGTATTAGAACACAGGTATCGAAATTCCTTTAACTGGATAGACAAAATTTTGATAAGCTCTTTTCTTACCTCAGATCAAATACAAGATTAAACTTTGGTAGGACGTTTGATCTCGTGTTAGAAATTCAACGTCTTATCCTTTCGTTTCGCGACGCTCAACTCGAGAAAAGACGAAATTTCTTACACTCGTGAAAGATAACCCGATCTTTAATCTGACCTAATGAAGATCCTATTAATCTTTTCAAATATTATCTGTAAATTGATTTGGCGGACAGATGAGTGCATTTCTCCCGGTGCTTTTCTCCTTTCTCCCGCCCATCTCTCCTTTGTTCCTACTTCTTTTCTTCTGGATTCCAATTCAAGTTCTTGCTTCTCTTTTTCTGTCCTTTTTTTCTCCTTTATCCTGTCCTTTTTTCATTCACCGACTCCTCTCTCCTTCCTCCTGGTATCCTTTATCTTATCCATCCCCTCCTTATTCTAAAGCGTAGTGCCAATTTAATTAAAACAACATTCAATGCGCATAGTATAAAGATACTTACGTTATCGGTTTCATAAATATCGAAGCATATGTGGTAAATAAATGTCAAACTTTCACCGTTTTTACTGGCATATGCCAAATTAACACATATATAGGATTAACACATAATATAGGTACTCCAACGAAGAATTGGGTAGCAAAGTTTGATGATTTATCAATTTCATTGCACAAATACAAATGATGACATGGTGCATAAAAAAAATCCAATATAGGAAGACTATACTAACTCCAAGATCACAATATTGAAAAGGAAAAAAAAGACAAAACATAATTAATGGTCAAGAAATATATATACCTTGAAAAAATACATTGACACGTTAAAACAGCAGTGGTTATCAAATAAAACAACTTAAGGTAAGGTTTCAGGGTGGCAACGTATAAACCGAAAAATTACAACAAACAACTACAGTAAAACAACACAAAGAAAAATACCAAGACTATTCAGTCTACTAGATTTTATTTAAATTTCAGTCATAGTATGTCAGTCTGTTGATTTGGAACCACCGACTATAGTAACTACAGTGAACAGCAGTGTTATGTTTACATGTTCCTTCTACGGTACTTGGAGATTATCTTCATTCGAAGACAAAGCTACTGGTGACAGTGTAGTGTCTGCTGTATTTCAGAAAAGAAATGGGCATTGTTCATTGTTTTATGTACGACCTAATTATTCTGCTTCATGCATATCAAGCAATCCAATGAATATAAGTTTTACTATTAACAACATAACAAAGGCTTACCACGGACGTTCAGTAATCTGCCAAGTACACAATGAATCCACCAATAATATAATTGGAGGAAATAATTCAACAATTTATGTCAGGAGTAAGTATATCAATTACTATTTCTAAACTAAAAACATTTTAACTCATTCACACTTTCGATACATAAAAATAGAAAGTAGCATAGAAAAGTTGTCAGAGAAGTGTTTGTATATTTCAATTGTTGAAATTGTAATTTTTGCTAAAAGTAAATCCAAATCAGCATTGAATAGCAGTTTGGTGAAGTATTGTAAAGCATTAAATGTATGAATGATTAGGAAGACATTTTTTGCGTCAAGATTTAACAGTTTTTATTTCTTAAGGTAGATGGGTACTCCAAAATTTTTTTCCATAGATTTTCTTTATTTTCTCAGGAAAGTTTCTTTATTACATGAGCATTGAAATAAAATAATAAAAAAGGGGGGGGTCACCGTGCTTGTTTTTAAAATAAATGATATCAAAATAATCAAATATTTCTAATGAATATATAGGGAAAAACAGGTATTTGGTTGTTTTCTTTAAAACTATTCCATAGATTTCTTTGTATTTTACTCATATGTTAGCCCTTTGAACACGCTTTCAGAAAATATAAAGAAAAATTGGGGTCACCGACTTTGTTTTCCATATAATTTGTAAAATGTGAATTTTCATAGTGATATCTTTGTAAAATATTTTTATCAGATTATCTCCCTTTTTCAAAAAATCCTCTTCCCATTTATTTAATTATCAAGTTACCATACCTCGTCTAATAACATAAAGACATGTGAAATCAAGTCCATGTAGGTTCTTTGCATTTTGTATTGTGGATATAATATTGATTGATTCATTACAAATAAAAATATTTGCATATTTAAAAAGCAGATAATACCATAACAGCATAAATAACAAATTCAAAATGGCGGAAGACTACCGATCTACCTTAATTCTCCGATCAAATCTTTTGTATTTGTTGTGTTTCATATTACTAATTAATTAATAAAGATAACAGGAAACATGTTTAGCGGTAATTTGTATGAGTTTCCTTTGATCTCATGAAGCAAATATTTCGAATACGAGTAAAATATTGGCAAAAAGTATCTTAGGCCACGCCTACTTTGTCAATCAGAATCAATGAAACAAGATAGAGACTCTTACCGGATCGTGCAAATTCCTTTACTAATCAATACTAGTCAATTTCATGATTTGTTGAAAATTAAACATTCATTTGCAAAACGTATTCTATTAAATGATGTAGTTAATTACCGATAAAAAGAATAATAGAAGTTTTGTTTTTGATATAAGAAATATTGGCTCCAATAATGGACTCGCCCACAAGGGGCTCGTCCATTATTGTTCGCCAATATTTCTTGTATCAAAAACAAAACTTCCATTATTCTATATNCAAAAAAAAAAAAAAAAAATACAAAAGGCAAACGTAAACAATGAAAGGGACTAGGGACAGCCGAACTTAGTACCAAAACCAACAACAGCCACCGGCAGGGTTTAAATAACTCTCTTGTTGTTTTTACAGTGTTTCATTATATTCCTTGTTCCTTGTCCCAAGCAGATCTAAGTGATTAGTAGACCTACAACTTTCAACCTTTGCAGGATATTAGGCCAGTAAGTTTAAGGTGTTCCAAAAGGGGTGCACGAAAGATAATTTGTAGACAATAACCACAGATTTTAGTAAATTTGTGAGAAGCAGAATTCATAGACTGAAATAGCCAAAGCTTTGAAACTGCTTAATGTTGTTAACCTCTTATGCTTAAATATCAGCATTGTATAGGGGACCCTTGCCCAATTTAGTTTTATAAACGGGTCTCAAAATGGCACTTAGAAATTCGTTTTTGAGATTTTTCTGCTCTGTGAACACATTTATAACTTGCTCTTAACTATTAATTTATAAAGGTCTTACAACACATGTGAAAGACCTTATTGTATTTCTTCTGATTATTATTATTATTATCATTAAAGTTTTTCACAATAGTGAAATTCCTTATTGTTATTCTTCAGATTAATTTTTTTATTCTTTTTGGTCAACCGTAAAAGCTATGAAAAACTACGCAACATATCATTTCGATACATGGTGTGATAAATCGCCATCAATATGGGACCTGAAAACTCACGCAAGCATATCGAGCTAATTTTAATAACAGTTGTCTGCCCCGTAACAAAAAAATAACTTGTTAGGGGTAAACTCAGAAACCTAGAAAGATAGCTGATTAAATGTAAAGGGGAAAATGTTCCTAACATCATGGCGGAACTTTGTGACATTTGCACCGAAACCGTGTAATATGGTATTTATTGAATTATTGCCCTTGAAAAAATGAGTATGCGTAACAATTTATTTCTCTGAAAGGTAAGTCGTAGAGAAGAAAGACCTGTACCATTGATCGTGACTAGATTTGAGCATCAAAATGATGCAAAGGTCAAAGCCAATTTTGACCTTGGCCTGTGACCTTAAGCCTTGTTAGTTGCTAAACTTGGAAACTGTGATAGATGGCTGGTCAAATGTAATGAGAAAACAATGTTCATCTTCATGAGACGTAACTTTGTTACATATGGTCCGAAAAGATTTTACGGCTCCTTATATGAGTTATTGCCCTTTGAAAGATTTTCCGTTAATCCTGAATACTCCAAAAGGATAAGTCATAAAGACCTGATTCATAAATGATATATGGTCATCTAAGAATGTCGAGGTCAAAGGTCATAGATCAAGGTCACCAATGACTTTAGACCTTATTATGGCTTAAGACTCGTAAATTGTAATAGATGGCTGAAAACATGGGAAAAATGTTTATTGTCTTGAAACGCACCTTTGAATGGAATTGACAACTCCTTATATGAGTTATTGCCCTTTCGAGTTTCAGTTCATGCTTACTACTCCCAAACGATAAGTGATCGAGACCTGAAACCCTCAATATATATTGGTATCTAAAAATGCTAAGGTCTAAGGTCACCAGTCGAGGTCAGAGATAACCGTAGACCTTATTATATCTTAAACACATAAACTTTAAAAGATAGGTGATCTTATGTATTGGAGAAAATGTATGCCTCGATGATGTCTATCTTTGGGACTGGAGTACAAAATATATAGACCATTCGTTTTGGACATACGGCCCAATAAACCATTTTCAAGGTCAGATTTTCGAGTTTTTTTGTTTGTTTTTTTTTAATTTTTTGCATATATCTAAAAAATTATCAAAGGTACAAATAAATTGAAGAACAGAAACTGTTTAGTTCAATATGGGGTAAAGTTCAAATGTTAAGATCCTTAACAACAATATGTTTTGTCATCATAAGCAACTATCTGAAAAGTTTTGTAATGTTGTTAAGACATAAAAAATGGCTTTTCCAAACGGAAATGACTGTATTGGGTTTTATTCGTATGTTTGTTATACTATAGGGAAACGGGACAGATAAAGGGGAGGTTTTGGTGCCCATAAACCGGTTTAACCCTACCGCTGGCTTTTGCTAGTGCCGGTACCAAGTCCGGCTGTCCCGAGTTCCTATTGTATTCTACGTTTGTCTCTTGTCTTATTCGTGTTTTTCATGTATAGTTCAATGACAGATTGTGGCATGTAATTATAATTTTCAGCCATTGTAGGTGTTTCCTGTTATCCATCTTTTTACATTGTTATTATTAATCGGGTTAATGGAAGGTCAAAACCACTGACCCTTTAAGCGTTTTTTTTAGTAATGGAGTTATCTGCCACTAAAAACCTTATTATCGTATCAACTCGTTAACCGTAAAAGATAGCTGATTAAGCGTTATGGGAAAAAGGTTACTCAGTTTATGACCATTTGAACCGAAAACCGTGCGGTATTTTTTTTAGTTATTGTCCCTGAAAAATTTTGTTTTTCCGTCAATACGCAATACTCCTAAACGGTTAGTCGTAAATACCTAGGACCTGCACCATTGTTGATGACAATACTTGACCTTCAAAATAGACTCAAGATCAAAGGTCAATTATGACCTTGACCTTTGACCCTGATACTTGTACCATTTTATCTCGGAAACCATAATGAATAGCTGAAGCAATATAACAGCTAAAATGTTAAGAATGTCAAGGCCGACATTTGTTTAATTGGACCGAAGCTCTCCGATCATTTCCCGGTGTTATTGCCAATGGCACGTTTCGAAAAGTGTTTTTTAGCTCACCTGGCCAAAGGCCATGTGAGCTTTTGCCATCACTTGGCGTCCGTCGAATGTCGTCTGTCGTCCGTCGTCCGTCGTCGTCCGTAAACTTTTCATATTTTTGCTATCTCCTCTGAAACCAAACTTTACAGGAATGATGTATGGAAGGTCCTTTACTTAGTTTGCCGAAATTTTTCCGATCCGCCAAAAACATGGCCGCCAGCGCAGAATTTACTGTAAAAATACTATTGTTCGTGGGGTTTCAATTTTCGTGGATTTCGTGGTTAGCTGAAACCACGAAATTAAGGTCCCAACGAAATGGATTTTTTCCCTAGATTTTTAATGCGTAGAAGTTGAAACCACGAATTTAAGTACCGACAAAATAGCGATATTTATGAAAAACCACGAAAATTGATGTCCACGAATAAAAGTACTACCACAGTAGTTTAACATTGGGCCCTATGGGAAAAAGCATATATTTGCTATCTCCTCTGAAGCTACTGAAGCAAATTGAACCAAAGTTTACAGGAATGCTGTATGGAAGGCCCTTTACTTAGTTTGCCGAAATTTTTATGATCCGTGAAAAAAACATGGCCGCCAGCGCAGAACATAGTTTAACATGGGACCCTATGGGAAAAGCAAATATTTGCTATCTCCTCTGAAGTTACTGAAGCAAATTGAACCAAACTTTACAGGAATGATGTATGAAAGGTCCTTTACTTACTTTGCCGAAATTTTTCCAATCCGTGAAAAAACATGGCCGCCAGCGCAGAACATAGTTTAACATGGGACCCTATGGGAAAAGCATATATTTGCTATCTCCTCTGAAGCTACTGAAGCAAATTAAACCAAACTTTACAGGAATGATATATAAAAGGTCCTTTACTTAGTTTGCTGAAATTTTTTTGATCCGTGAAAAAACATGGCCGCCAGCGCAGAACATAGTTTAACATGGGACCATATGGGAAAAGCAAATATTTGCTATCTCCTCTGAAGTTACTGAAGCAAATGGAACCAAACTTTACAGGAATGATGTATGGAAGGTCCTTTACTTAGTTTGCCGAATTTTTTTCGATCCGTGAAAAAACATGGCTGCCAGCGCAGAAGATAGTTTAACATGGGACCATATGGGAAAAGCAAATATTTGCTATCTCCTCTGAAGTTACTGAAGGAAATGGTACCAAACTTTACAGGAATGATGTTTGAAAGGTCCTTTACTTAGTTTGCCGAAATTTTTTCGATCCGTGAAGAACATGGCCTCCAGTGCAGAACATAGTAGTAGATAGGGGGTCTCCTGGTCCTGCATTCTGATTGGTTGAAAGAATCAAGTGACCACGCCCTCATTAATTATGCAAATGAGTCATAAACCTGTCAAAAGTGATTGACAGATCAAACACCAAAAAAGTAAGTACCATCATGAAATTTCATAAAACCCATACATTAATGTCAAGAAAAACCACAGGGAATCCACCTTACCATGTAAGAAATATACCCAAAATTATTTATACACGATAAAAATGTCAAAAATGATTGATCACATCAAACAGAAAAAAATGTCAAGAAAAAATGTAAAAGATGCACCTTATTGTTTTAGATAATAACCTGTCATGTCATCGGTAATAAAAATGTAAAAAATGATTGACAGTTCAAAGGACAAAAAAGTTGGAACCGCAATAATATTCCATACATCAATGTCTAAGAAAAATGTAAAAAAATGCACCTTATTTTTATAGATAATATATGTAAATGTCATTGGATCTAATAATAAACAAAATAAGATTTAAAATTACATGTAAAAAAACCATTAATTTTGAATCGAACATTGCACCACTGTATAAACGTATTAAATACGATTATATGCGTCTCGTATTAATATATTATCATTAAATGTTAATTAGGTTATAAAATTATGAATAAATTTGTACTTAATTATATGATCATACTGTAATATTATCATGTCAAAATGTTTCATACAAATATAGAAATCTAACGATCTTATTAAAACCATTTCGTATCGTCACGCATGAGTAATTTCGCCCTAAAAATCACATTTAAGTGATATATGGCCTTATAATGGATACTGTGTGTGTCTAGAAGTCGTTTGGAGCGAATTTCGCATCGTCACGCATGAGTGATTTTGCCCTTAAAAATGACATTTAAGACATATATGGGCTTATTATCGATTCTATGTATGTCTAGAAGTCTCTTGGAGCCATTTTGGAGCCGTCACGCATGAGTGATTTTGCCTTTAAAAACTACAGTTAGGTCACATACCGGTTTGTTTTTGATTGTATGTTTGTCCACGGGTCTATTTGAGCCATTTGGGCACCGTCACGCATAAGTGATTTTGCCCTGAAAAGTGACATCTAAGTCATATATGACCTTATAACCTATTCTATACGTCTCTAGAAGTCTTTTGGAGCCTTTTGTCATCGTCACGCAAGAGTGATTTTGCCCTTTAAAACGACAGTTAAGTCACATACCGACTTGTTTTCGATTCTATGTGTGTGTTTAAGAGTCTTTTCAGCCGTTCCTCTCAGAATACTTACATAGAAATATAGCATTAACATAAAAAACATACAAGTATTTTCAAAATTATTGTTGAACGCCTTGTCATTATTTCAACTTAGAAGTTGTAAATTAATAAAAATAGTTAATGATTATGTGTACACATATGGTTCCTCATTTTATTATACACACTCAACATAGAAGTTTCACATCTCTGAAAATTGTATTTTAAACAATCGTGTCTACAATCATACACCTTGAATGAATCGACAATTGCACAATTTCAACACTGCTAAAAGACTGCCATATTACATTTCAAATTATAGCTCAACCTTAACATATAAAAATGCGTTATGCGTCGTTGGAAAGAAACTTTGTAGAACTTTTGTAAAAGTGGTCGTTTAACATACCAAATTGAAGCTAAACTTGTGTAAAAAAAAAACTATTTCTTAATAACGATGCACGGAAGTTACTGTAAATT
>MJUU01053998.1:42460-66628 GCA_002080025.1 Modiolus philippinarum | reverse complement strand
GTCAAGATTTCAGCAAAACAGTAATAATTACAGAACTTCTGGAATACGTATTCCAGGAACCTGCCTTAACAGCATTCCATGCTTTGATTTTAAGTACTTTTATGGAATATTTACAATGACTTAAGAAAGGTACCATCAACTGCAGGGTATTTGCACCAATTGCAAGTTTTTAGTTTTACAAAAAATTGCCAAAATTTGTTGCTGACCAGATATTTTTTTGTTTTTTTTGTTTTTGTTTTTGTAGTTTGCAAAAGTATAACCATATTTTCAAAATTTGCAATGTTCTAGTATAACGTCTATTTTTAAAAACATTATAATTTCTTTCAAATAAAAAATATTTTGCTAATATTAAGTTAAGATATTTATAAATCTATGTGGTATAAGTGTTTTGTAGCTAAATGTAGGGCAGATGTTCAAGAGATGTCATTTCAGATTAGTGACTATGTAGTTATAAATTCATAAAAGTTCAGTAAAAGCATTTAAAATAACTTTTGTATCAAAGCTAAGTAAAAGGGAGGTGTGTTAGGGCTAAAGGGGAGGAGGAGGTCATACATTTTGTTAAAAAATGTTCAAAGTTTACCATAAAAATACCCTATAAATACCCTATATTTTCAGTCTGAAAAATCCTATTTTCCTATATATTTTTGGTCAAAAATGGCTTGACACCCTGAGTATTACAAATTGTAGTAGATGTTATAACCTTTCAAATACAATGATATCCACTCAACTAATAATAGATCCTAGTTGCTTGCTTTGTGCATGTGGTTGTAGATGCATGTGTAGAGAAACCTGCTATAAAGTAGAATATTTAACTAGAAAGCTTTGCTTTGCACTTCACGCTAAACGTCGTGACTTGTTGAAATTAATGCCTACCACAAAAAGGAAGGGACAGTAAATTTATAAATTTTAGCCAACACTCACCGCCTGAATAGTGCCGTGTTTTAGATTTTAACATTAACTGTATTTAACCGTTTCTGTATATAGTCAGCTCTGATTATTTTTAATTACCTGTAGTCTCATTTAATGAGCACCTAATTTTTATTATTCGTTGATAACGAAGTGCTCCTTTGAAGGAGGGATTTCCAACCACAGAACAGAACAGAATATGGCTTCCCTGGATAAACATTAATCAGTAATTAAATAATTACACCAGTAAACTGACAATATATAATGAGTTGTAACAACAGTTTAATTGAGATTCCCAAGGCTGAACAATATTATAAATTGTTTTGAAAAGGAAATGACAAAACAAACAATTTATGAACATCGCTTTATTTAAATTTATTTATTTTCATAACCCCCAAAAATGATGGTATTAATAATAATAATCATTGAAATCAGCTAGTACAACATAAATTAATTATATGTCTCTGTACTTACCAATACTTACTTTCAAGAAATCGTCGGTTGTCGACCTATACGGCGCCCTCGACCTATCTGAGAACGGATCCAAAATTTTCCCCAAAAATGGGCCCTTCGACGTATATGCCCTATCGACTTTTAAGCCGTAAAATACGGTACATTCAAGTTTATGTCCGAGTTCAGATCTCAGTCACTATACATGGTAGGATCATGTAACCTTGCATATGTATGCAACTTTGATGGTAGGTCAGCATCCATGCAAAATTAGGTCACTTTGACATATATTTAATGCTTGATTGATTAACATTCAAGTTTTTGGATGAGTTCAGATCTCAATCACTATACATGGTAGGATCTTGTAACCTTGCATATGCATGCAACTCTGATGGTAGGTCAGCATCCAGGCAAAATAAGGTCACTTTGACCTATATTTTATGCTTGATTGATTTACATTCAAGTTTTTGGATGAGTTCAGATCTCAGTCACTATACATGGTAGGATCATTGTAACCTTACATATGCACATACATGTGATAGCTCCCTGATCCTGCGGGAGTCTCCCGTTTTTAAGCCCTGAAATTTGTCTCACGGATTTAGCTGTAAAACTCCCGTATTTGTTTGTTAAAAATAATGTGAACAGTAAACTGTTTTGTACCCTATAATGCCTGTCAATCAGTTGTGCTTGGTTGATTTCTCATCGAATTTAAAGGTAATTAATGATATTTTGTTGTTTTAAATATCACAGGTGTCATTTATAGCCTCTAGCAACATGGCCATGATTTAATCATCGTCTAGTTGTTTTACAAGTCACCATGTTTACATAAGTCAAAGTGGCATGTGAAATCCCAGTTAAGAAATTTAGGACATGTAATACACATATATTAGACAATGACCTGTTTGTTTAATGTTATAAGCCCTGATATTCACAATTTCAAGACGTAAAACAGACAGACCAGGTCAAAATTTCGAATGGTTCAACATACGCAATTGATGTCCAGAGTTATTTCCCCTTATAGTGTGTATAACCTTCAGGTGTTACCTCTAGTTAAAATCATTTATCAATTCTTCAGAAATGAAAAGTTACATCAGTTTTAAGAATTTTTATTGGATTTTATACAATTATGGTCTTTTGTAGAGGTCGATATGAGTTTTAATAGACGTAAAAATCAATATTGACCGACGCCGGAGGCGGAGGTTAATATTGAAATTTTTAGGTCTATTAAAACTCATATCGGCCGATACAAAAGACCCATAATTGTTTTATTACATAATAACCAGCTTACATGGAGATTGGCAGAGTTTTAAAGTTTTGTTTTTTTAATTAACTTTAGATTTAGGTAGGTGTCAAACACGATGAACTGAATAAAAACAATGATATATCTTTTTAAATTAATATATAATAAAGCAAGAAAATGGCCTGGACCTGGACACGTGTCAAACTCGTCCCACAACTATTTTTTTTCAGAGTTAAGTATTTTGTGAAATTGTAATTGTAGTTGTAAATTTGTAATTATTTCTGTTAAGTATTCTGATCTCTGCATACCAAAATGCAGGCCTCTCCACTCGATTCTGCAATAATATCCCTGAAATCATACTTCATGAAATTTGTTGCTACGCGTTCACAATTTTTTTTTACAAATTTAAGCAGCGTATAATCACAAGAATTAGTAAATCTGTCTTTTTAATTTTTCTAGCGAAAAGGAATATGATGAAATGAAATAAAATAAAAGCAATAAATACACCCACCTTGCATCACTCGGTCCGACTTCCTATGAAGATGAAAAATGCAGAACTACTAAAACGCAATACCCCGATATGAATCGCATTTTCTTACTTCCGATCACTTTCCGGGTATTTTGTAAATAGTAGTCAGCTTTCAAAATGCTTTTTATGTCAGCAGAGAAAAACAGACGTCTGCTGCTGTCCCAACGCCATTTTGTTAATCTTTGAAATGTTTGGTTTACCAAACATACTGATAATACGGCATTTCTGATTGGCTGAAAGTCGCGTGACTTTGGGATTAGTGACATCATCGGTCAATATCGTTTTTTATCAAACAATATCAAGATTGACGGAATATCAGGTGACAGGTTTTAAACCAATGAAATTATCTAAATAAAATCTTTATGTAATAATACTACATATTGTTTCAATATTTGCAAATTTAAAAATATTAGTATACTCAATGAAATAATATTAGAAACACTTATATATATATTAAGTAATGATGACACATGGCCTATGTTAACTATCTTCACTTGCAATGAGGTGGATATATTCCATTCCAACTTTAAGCTGCCTACTTTGACTAATGCAATACCAAAGAGAAAGGATTGAAGCTACATCTTCTTGCCATTGAGAACTTAAATTGTATATGATAAGCAGTTAGCCTAGTAATTCATGAAAATATGATCTGTTTCATTTTATGTACTCATATTAACAAATTAAGAACAATCGAAGAGTTAAAATAGTCCCCGCTAAAACTGACCTGAAAAAAATCTCCCTCATTGACCCATCAATCTCCTGGTTTTTGGAGGGAGATCTCCTGCATTGGCATCCTGACCTTATCACATGTATGTATGCATACATCTCGGATGGTAGATCAGCATCCAGGCAAAATTGGGTTACTCTGACAATGTGCCATAACGAGGCGAACTCTGTAATCGTTGATGACCTATGTTTTAAAGATTTTCTCCTCTGAAACTACTGGGCCAATTGGAACAATGAACTGGGTTACAACAGTCCTTGAGTGGTCCCTATATAAAACGTTGTTTTTGGGGTTCATAGATGCCGCTAGATGGGAACATAATTTAACACTGGAGCCTATGGGACACATATATAAAGATTTTCTTCTCACAAACTGCTTGCCCAAATGGAACTAAAATAAGTTACAGTAATCCTTAAGTTATTCCTTGTACAAAAAAATTTATACCATAAACAAGATGGCCACCAATAGGGAGCTTAGTTTAACATCAAACCTTATGGGAACATATTTCTAAATCCTTTTCTCTTAAACTATCAGCACAATTGCAACAAAACTTGGTCAAAATGCACCTCAGATAGACTCATTTTTAGCTCACCTGGCTATGCCAGGGTGAGCTTTTGCCATCACTTTGCGTCCGGCGTCCGTCGTCCGTCCGTCCGGTGTAAACTTTTCATTCAAAGATCTTCTCCTCTGAAACCACTGGGCCAATTGTAACCAAACTTGGTCACAATAGTCCTTGGGTGGTCCCCTTTAAAGATTGTATCCGGCATGTCCGTACCTAATCCAAGATGGCCGCCAGCAGTGAACATAGTTTTAACATTGGACCCTATGGGAAAACACATTCAAAGATCTTCCTTCAGAAACTACCAGCCCAATTATAACCAAACTTAGTCACAATGGTCCTTAGATGGTCCCATCCAAAAAAGGTATCCGACAGGTCCGTACCTAATCCAAGATGGCTGCCAGCGGGGAACATAGTTTTAACATTGGACCCTATGGGTAAACACATTCAAAGATCTTCTTCTCAGAAACTACCAGTCCAATTATAACCAAACTTAGTCACAATGGTCCTTAGATGGTCCCTTCCAAAAAAGGCCCTATTGATTTTAAGGGGAACCTCTGCCCAAATTTTTGAATTTTTATTTGAAAAGTGGTCTGCATGTTTTAATTTCAGCACTATGTATTACTTTAATTATAAGGGAAACCCCTGCCCAAATTTTTTTGAATGGTGTTCTGTTATGGGTTGTAATGGATGGTGGATCTTTCGGTTGCCATGGAAACCAAACAAGAATACTGTAATTTTAGAAAAAAAAGTATTCTGCTAAATGTTATTTTTCGTTTTTCCTATTGGAAATGCCTTTTATCTATGGCAGCCATGGTCCAGGTGAGCGATACAGGCTCTTGAGAGCCTCTTGTTATAATATGTCCAGCAAGTTTTGATTCTATCAAGATATCTGCCAGTGAATTATAGTTTAACAGTTGGATTCTATTGGAACAATTTCAAAGATCTTCCCAATTGAAAAACTAATAGGCCAATTAGAACCAAACTTGGTCAAAACAGTCTTCAGGTAGTCCATAGGTTTATGGGGGAAAGCCAGTGTTTATCTAAATTAAGCAAAGGAACTAATGCTTTATTGTGTACATTTGTCATTTGTATGTACAAATTTCATATTTACAAAAGAAACCATTTAGAATATAAGAATATATTCATTAGTTCCAATGAAAAGCAAGCACTTCATACTATAGACACATATTCAAAAGTCCTAAAGCAAAATCAAAGGAGGAATTGCAACATAACCGATTATGACCGATAATCGGTCGATTAAGCCTTACCGATTATTATAGATAATCGGTTGGTATTTCTATCCGATTGAACACCACTAGAATTCAGTTCGTACATCTGTAAAAGGGAAACTGAGGTTGTCTTGCATGTTTCCATTTCCGGATTGAGGTGCTCCCGAATCGGGTTTTGCAGGTAGAAAGTAAACAGGAAGTGAATAAAGTATGTCAAAGAATATTGATAGCAGATGCAAACGGGTGCAGAAAACTTTATTAGCTCACCTGGCCAAAGGCCATGTGAGCTTTTGCCATCACTCGGCGTCTGCCGTCCGTCCGTTAACTTTTATTAAAAGATCTTCTCCTCTGAAACTACTGGGCCAATACTAACCAAACTTGGCTTGAATTATCACCAGGGTATGCTCTTTAAAGTTTGTGATTTTTATACCCCCGCTCCGAAGGAGAGGGGGGTATGCTGTTTTACCCTTGTCCGTCTGTACATCCGTCTGTCCGTCCGTCCGTCCGTCCGTCCGGAACATCTTTTGTCAAGGATTTCTCAGCTTGTGTATGTAGTAATGATTTGATATTTGGTCTAAAGCTTAAGTATGATGAGTTGTACCGTGTCTCCCCTTTTCAAATCCGTCAATAATCTACTTCCTGTTTGACGAAAACTTTGATTTTTCCCATTATAGCCATATATTGAAAATTTTCGTCAAGGATTTCTCAGCTAGTGTATGTAGTAATGATTGATATTTGGTCTGAAGCTTAAGTATGATGAGCTGTACCGTGTCTCCCCTTTAGAAATCCGTCACTAATCTACTTTCTGTTTGACGAAAACTTTGATTTTTCCCATTATAGCCATATATTGAAATTTTTCGTCGAGGATTTCTCAGCTTGTGTATGTAGTAATGATTTGATATTTGGTCTGAAGCTATAGTATGATGAGGTGTACCGTGTCTCCCCTTTTCAAGCCTGTCACTTATCTACTTCCTGTTTTGACTTCATCAATTTTTCCCATTATACCAATATATTGAAAATTTTCGGTCCATACTTGTTTTGTGTCCACACTTGAACTGTGTCCACACCTGTATTGTACCCGCACACACTTAAATTTGCACTTTCCATATTGATTCAGTGTTCAATGAGCGGGGGTATAACTGACTGCCATTCGGCGACAGCTCTTGTTATGTCCGTAGACCAAACAACATGGCCGCTGTTACTAAAAATAGAACATAGGGGTAAATTGCTGTTTTTTGCAAATTACTCAAAAATCATTACAGATATCAAATTCTGACAGAAGTAAAAATGATCAGCATGATGAGATCTACCTGCCCTGCAATTTTGGAGAATATCCGTTTACCTGTCTTGGAGTTATTGCCCCTTTTCCGTAAAATTTTCAGTTTTCGTTACTTCTGGTCTTATATATGAAATTGATTGAAGATAGAAGTTTAGTTTGTCTAACAAAAATGGTCAGCATAGTAAGATCTACATGTCCTGCAATTTTGAAGAAAATCTGACAACCCACATAGGAGTTATTGCCGCTTTTTCTTTGAATTTTCACAATTTTTTAACGTTTTTACTTTTATTTCAAAAACTGTTTTAGATAAAGGTTAAATGTGAATTGCAAAAGTGTTGAGGTTTTCCAGAACTACAATTTCTACATATGTCCAGCAGGTTCGCATCTCATCCAAGATGGCCTCCAGCGGGGAAGATAGTTTAGCATAGGACCCTATGGGAAATGCATTCAAAGATCTTCTCCTCTGAAACCACTGAGCCAATGGGGACCAAATTTTGTCACAATAGTCCTTGGTTGGTCCCCTTTAAAGTTTGTGATTTTTGCGTTTGTACCTCATCCAAGATGGCTGCCAGCGTGGAGCACAGTTTAACATAGGAACCCTATGGGAAATGCATTCAAATGTCTTTTCCTCTGAACCCACGGAGCCAATTGGAACCAAACTTGGTTACAATAGTCTTAAGATGTTTTCCTTCAAAGTTTATGATTTTTATGTTCATACCTCATTCAAGATGGCCACCAGCAGGGAACATAGTTTAACATAGGGGCCCTATGGGAAATGCATCCAAAGATCTTCTCCTCTGAAACTACCAAGCCAAATTGAACCAAACTTGGTCACAATAGTCCTTGGGTGGTCCCCTTTAAAGTTTGTGATTTTTACGTTCTTACCTCATCCAAGATGGCCGCCAGCGTGGAACATAGTTTAACATAGGGACTCTATGGGAAATGCATTCAAATGTCTTCTCCTCTGAACCTACTGAGCCAATTGGAACCAAACTTGATTGCAATTGTCTTTGGGTGATCCCTCCCAAAGTTTGTGATTTTTAGTTTGTATCTCATCCAAGAATGAAAATGTAACATCTGCTGAACTGATTTATTATATGAATTGGTGGTCTATAGGTGACAACGAATAAAACCAGTGACCAGGTGAGCGATACAGGCTCATGTGAGCCACTAATTTTTTATTAAACTAATCGATGATACCTTGGGTGGTACTAATAATAAAGTTATTGGCAGTAAGTCTGACCCCTATTGCACTGAACAAACAAAGTCAGATATATCTTAGATACAATAACGTAACCCTCAGAGACCGTAGACTCGTAGTGGACTGAAGGTTGCATTATCGTATCTAGCAAAGTCTGAAAGTGAAAAGGCAATGGAAGTTGAGTTTCTACGGAGCTACAAGATGTACAACAAATAGTACCAGTATCAACTTCTACCGTGGAAAGGGGGTTTTCAGTTATGAATTTGATATGTACATCTGTCAGGAGTTATCTTCACAGGCACTTGTTTCATGAAAATCCACATCCCCTCACTACATAATCCACTTCATGAAACAAGTGCCTATGATCATCTGCTTCAAGTCTCCTTTGACAATATTAAGAGGATGTGCACTGAAGGAAACCATGATCTAACCAATGAAGGAAATGAAACTGGAACAATTTTAGAGACAACAAAGAATGGAAAAAATAAAATCATGCAAAATATGTAGCAGTTTTTTTTTCCCCTGCCAGAAACATATAAATTTCCTGAAACCATATTATTTTCCCAAAATGCAAAAAAATGTCGATAAATCTTCCCAATTTCAGAAAAGGTGGATTTTCCCAAATTAGACAGAAAAGCCCTGCTTTTCCTTAATGAATGTCACATCATATAAGCAGCTACAGTAGGGACATTCTGTTTTGTTGTTGTTTTCTTTTTGTCAGTCAGTGTGTTTTAATCTTGGCAAATCGGATGAAACCTTAGGAAAATGAGGTTGAATTTTACATTAGAAGTGTAGAGATATAGAACTGTATGCAGCTTTCTACTAATGTGATGTGCAATGTAAGCCATTTTTTGTCCTTTTCCAATATCAACTTCCTGTTTGTTGTGACTTCTTAATTTTTTTCATTTCTTCATTCAAGAGAAAAATTCTCAGCTTTAATGTTTTGGATTGATTTCAAATTCGGTATGCAGCTTCATACTAATGAGTTGTGTGTTGTAAGCAATTATTGTTTCTCTCGGATATCAACTTCCCGTTTGACAGGACTTTTAAATTTTTTGTTTGTAAAGCACTTCTCTCCTATGGTAAAACATGCAAACTTGTAACTTTGTCATAGGCTGTGCATAAGCACTCCATATTTTGGGATGCATTTTAAAGACATGAGGGTTGCTACTTTCTTTTTATTTCTCGAAGATTAAATCATTGTGTCCATACCTGTATTTTAACTGTACTTATACTGTGTCTGTCCCTGTTTTGTGTCCACACGCACTTAAATTTACACTTACCATATTGATTTAGGGTTCAGTGAGTGGGAGTATATTTGGTAGCTTTTTAGCGACAGCTCTTGTTTATGTTCATTTATCTTAAGTAAATGGGATGCAGGTTGTATCCTTTTTTATACGACCGCAAAAAAATTTGAGGTCGTATAATGGTATGGCGCTGTCGTCGTCGTCGTTGTCGTTGTCGTCCGGCGTCGTCTGTAGACACTTTTGTTTTTGGTCAATAACTTAAGTTCCAGTAGACCAATCCTTATGAAATTTTACCACAGTGTTCCTTGGCACAAAAGGAAGGCTGGGTGGGTTTTGGACATTTTGGCCCCTCCCGTTTTTAAAAAAGGGGCCGAAAGGGGCAAAATTGGGTGTTTTCACATATTTGGCTGTAGAATATTTATTATTTATTGGATATTGATGGGGTTTCTTTTGTTATGTCCTAATTAAATTTCCTATCAGTAGTATGTCAACAGATTTTATGTGACATGTACCGTTCAGGAGATAAAAGGGACCCAAAAAGGGGTAATTTTAAAAAATTTTATTTTATTTATTTTAAGTCTGATTTTGATGCAGTTTTTTGCAATGGATTCCTTTTGAAAATAAACAAAGAGATTCACCATCAGATTTTTGACAATTGGTTTCTTTTCCGAACTGTGAGGGGCCAAATGGGGACAAAATTGCAAATTTGCAGATTACCGAAAATTTTTATTTTTCATCGTATTTCGATGGTTTTTTTTTTCTTTGGATTCCTCTTGATATAAGCTTTCAGTGGTATGCCAACAGATTTTGCGTAGCTCTTACCGCTTCCAAGCTAAAAGGGGTCAAAGGGGCCAAAATTGCAATTTTTCGAAATATGTGCAATCTTTATTTTTCATCGGATTTCTATTGTAATTTCTTCTTCGGATTCCTGTTGATATAAGCTTTATGTATAATGTTGACATACCTCTTACCATTTCCAATATATATATAAGGAATTATTAGAGCTATTTTTTATTTTCCTTAGTTTGTATACAGCTTATTACTGGGTCAAGCTCTTAATTGTGTCCATTCAATTACTGTATCAAGCTTTTTATTGTGTCCTCATTCATTTTGAATTGCACTTGTTCAAAATTCAATGTTCGACATGCTGCGGTTGTATCATGCTGCGCTCGGCGTAGCCCTTTATTTGGCTTTTCCACAATCACCTCTATTGTAAATATGAAGGTTAGTTAAAGTACTACTAAATTTCAGTTTTATTTTTTACTGATTTGTCACTGTTTATTTGAACAAGTTTAATAGGGCTTCAATTCAAAAGGACAGTTGGTGATACTAGTGCAAATGTGTACTATGAATTAATACAGTTAACTTAGGGCCTGCCCAACCAGACCAAATGAAAAGGAAATGACATTATTAAAATGAGCTGAAATTGTTAAAAAGTATTATGTATTGATGATACTGTTAAATATAGGTTCCTTTTTTCTTATACATCACATACTGTGAAAGTACTATTGTTTGTGGGGTACCAATTTTCGTGGACTTCGTGGTTGTCTAAAACCACAAAATTTGATACCCAGTGAAATACAAATTTCCCGTTGATTTGTACTGTGGAAAGTCTCAACCCACGAATTTAAGAGCCCATGAATTTACGACTTGTCTGCAATCAACGAAAATTGGCATCCACGAAAAAAAGTACTTTCACAGTATTTGATTTGTTAAATATTGAAATAAAGTTTATGTTCACATGAATTTATGTGAAATTTGACTATAACCATTCATGTATGTTTTTCATTACAGGATTGTCTTCCAGATCCCATGTAGAATTACCTTATTATTCTAAGTTTTTGTTAATAGCAGCTTATCTAGCTTCATATAATCCTGCAAAAACAGATAAAAGATTCTTTGCCAAGGTACGGTGTTGCCTAGTTACAATCTTTGTCCCATTTATGGTGAATGTAACAAAGCATTGAATACTTTGTATGCAAAATACCAAGTAAGATAGCTCCAAAATTTGATTGGGCAAGATTTTAAATAACGTAATGTCATTGGTCGAAAATGGATTGTTCCTACACCAAAATTTGAAATACAATCACAGTACCTACAACTTTTCTGTTTTTGGAACGGCGAATTACATGATAACAGACCTGTTTGCTTTTACGTTTTCACCGTATTTTGTACGATATTAGTGACAAAAATACGTTTTACGGTGATATGGAGAGAAATTAGGGTCAAAATCAAATATCGGTTTAAAAAATTCTTTTACTAAAATTCGATTTAGAAAATGAACAATCGATCGAATCAGCTGGGCACTTTATGAAATTCTAATACTCTAACAAACGTTTGAAAGATCGTGATCAAAGTGACATGGCTGAGCGTTATTTATAATTACAAAAATGTCAAAAACGAAAGGTACTCGAGATGGATCAGCTCAGCAGGCCATCAAACAATACTTAAAGATCTTCAATATTCATGCACGGATATATTGCCATTCTTGAATCATTCAGCTGGACTGGATTTTACGTGTGCCTACGGTGTCAAGATACTGCTGACGACATGTGCAGTCGATATAGCATCAAGAATTAATACAGAAATTGAATTCCACCAACGTAACTGGAAAGTCTTATTATAGAACTCTTGAGAGTGATCGAGTCACGACAGTGACCAGGGCCGAAACATTTCAATGTCAGCTGATACCTATTTATGATGGAACCAGTCCATTGTCAGTGATGACGAATAAAGTATTTATATTGATGTTTCCTTGTTCTAAAATTGCAGCTAATGGTAAATTTTTTCCCTTGCTTAATTTATATTTATACAAGTATGAAAAAATCAACGGTAAAAAAATGGGTATATTTCAAAAATTATATATCTATAAATCTGTCTGCAAAAGCTCTCAGATTGCAGGAAATGGCATCAAATTTTTCAAAATTTTCTTGGTGGGGGCATGCTCCCAAACCCCCCTAGCAGGTTCGTGCCGCTACGCGGCGCTCAACGCCAATATACTGACAAAATACAAAAAAAATACTGACAATCTTACTGACAGCCTTCAGTTGGGGTAAACAGGTCTGTGATAATAAAACTGAATACACAGATTGCAAAATCAATATAGCATATCTAAAAAATGCTTACTGAGAAAGTACTATTATTGTGGGGTTTCAATTTTTGTTGATTTTGTGGGCAACTATAGCCACGAATTTTATAACCCATACAAAATGCTAAATGTCACATAGCTTGCAATTGAAATGCTTTCAAACCAGGAAATTAAGATCCCAATGAGCAATAATTTCAAACCACTAAATAAAAAGTACTTTCATAGTATATAAGATCAAGAACATTCTAAGATTATTTATAGGTCATTTTCTATCCCCTGGCCCAACGAGTTGGAGTGGGGATATAGCACTTCGTCCGTTTGTACGTCCATTCAAAGTTAAGACCATATATCTTTTGAACAACAAATCATAAATGGACAAGGTTTTGTCCATGGATGCATCTTGAATAATACTTGTGGTTGATATATAGAATAGGTGGATTTGACCTACATTTCATGCATGAGTGACTCAGGTTAAAGTTTTTGTAAGAGCCCAGATCTTGGATACTACAACTTGTAGAGGAATGATATTTTGTATGTAGATGCATCTCATAAAGTTAACAAGCTCCATATGAAAATTAGGTCACTTTGACCTACGTTTCAAGCAAGAGGGACTTAGGTTAAAGTTTTTGTAAGAGACCACATCTGGTATACTACAACTCGTAGAGGAATAATATTTTTTATGTAGATGCTTCTCATAAAGTTATGAAGCTCCAGATAAAAATTAGGTCACTTTGACCTACATTTCATGCATGAGTGACTGAGGTTAAGTTTTTGTAAGAGTTCGGATCTGGGATACTATAACTTTTAGAGGAATAATATTTTGTATGTAGATGCATCTTGTAAAGTTACAAAGCTCAAGATAGAAATTATGTCATTTTGACCTACATTTCATGTATGAATGACTTGGGTTAAAAGTTTGTGGTACAGTCTTTTTCTTAGATACTACATTTTGTAGAGGATTAATCTTTCATCAGTAGATGCATATGCTAAAGGTATGAGGCTCCTGATTGAAATAAGGTCACTACATTTCTTGCATGACTGTCACAGATTAAAGTAAGAAGCCAGATCTTGAATGGTAAAACTTTGTGAATTGCTTATAAAACTAGACAAACATTCAACAACCAGGGGAGTTGATTAGCTGTCGTTTCCTACTGTCCCTTCTCTTGTTATATTTATTTGTGGAAAACTTTGTGGGTTTGATTGGATTGAAAATTCATGTACTTTGTATATTTAGGGCCCTGCATTGAGATGCGGGTGCCCTATAGTTTTCACTTTGTCTGTCAGTGCATCTGTCTGTATGTCTGTCCGTCAACAATTTTTTTCCGTCAACGATTTCTTGGCTTGTTTATGTGGGAATGATTTGAAATTTGGTCTGAAGCTTGGAAATGATGAGTTCTATTGTGTAAGCAATTTTCAGAATTGTCGGACATCCACTTCCTGTTTGCAGATACTTTGATTTTTTTAACTAAAAATCAAATTTTCGTCACAGATTTCTTGGCTTCAACTTGAGGGAATGAATTGAAATTTGGTCTGAAGCTTGGAAATGATGAGATGTATGGTGTAAGCAATTTTCAAGTTGTCAGACATCCACTTTCTGTTTGCCAATACTTTTGATTTTTTACTATAAACCAAATTTTCCGTCAAAGATTTCTTGGCTTCTACTGAAGGGAATGATTTGATATTTGGTCTGAAGCTCGGAAATGATGAATTGCATAGTGTAAGCAATTTTTAGCTCGCGGGAATGAATGTCTGGAGAGCTATTGTCATACCCCCCCCCCCCCCACCCCCCACGTGTCGGCGGTGTCGGCGTTGGAGGCTGTCGGCAAAAACTTTAACCTTGCTTGTTGAATATAGACCTTAAGTGTTAGGATGTTAATATTTGGTATGTGACTTCCTTGTGATGAGAGCTTTCTTGCAGTACCATACTTGTTGATATTTTGACCTTGACCTTGCCCCTAGGGCAATTTTTTTAAAAAACTTTAACCTTGCCTCTAGAAGGTAGGCTTTTAGTGGTAGGTTGTTCATATTTGGTTTGTAACTTCCTTATGATGAGAGCTTTCTAGCGGTACCATATTTGCAGACATTTTGACCTTGACCTTGCCCTGAGGGCATTTTTTAAAAAACTTTAACCTTGCCTGTAGAAGTTAGGCTTCTAGTGGTAGTGTGTTCATATTTGGTATGTAACTTCCTTATGATGAGAGCTTTCTGGCGGTACCATATTTGAAGACATTTTGACCTTGTCCTTGCCTCGAGGGCAATTTAAAAAAAAAACTGTAACCTTGCCTCTAGAAGGTAGGCTTTTAGTGGTAGGTTGTTCATATTTGGTATGTAACTTCCTTATGATGAGAGCTTTCTAATGGTACTATATTTGTAGACATTTTGACCTTGACCTTTCCATGAGGGCAATTTTTTTTTTTAAAACTTTAACTTTGCTTCTAGAAGGTGGACCTTTAGTGGTAGGATGTTCATATTTGGTATGTGACTTTGTTATGATGATAGCATTCTGGCGGCACCATATTATTAGACATGTTGACCTTGACCTTGCCCTTGTGGGCAATTTTTTAAAAACTTTAACTTTGCTTCTAAGAGTTAGCTGTTTAGTGATACGGTGTTTATATTTGGTATGTGACTTCAGTATGAAGAAAGCTTTCTGGCAGTATCAAAGTTGTAGACATCTTGACCTTGACATTGCCCTGATGGCAATTTAAATAAAAACTTGAACTCTGCTTAAAGAACTTATTCTTTCAGTGGAAGGGAGTTCCTATTTGGCTTGTGACATCCTTATATCACATTTAAAAATTTTAAAACAATACAATTACAATAATGTATTAATTCAAATTTACTGTGCATTGAGGTCACTCTAATCCCCTGTGAGCTATGTTGTCTTCTGACAACTCTTGTTAAGTTTGTTGGGTGCCCACTTCCTGTTTGCAGATACTTTGAATTTTTACAAAAACCAAATTTTCGTCGCAGATTTCTTGGCTTCTACGAGAAGGAATGATTTGAAATTTGGTCTGATGCTTGGAAATGAATAGTTGTATTGTGTAAGCAATTTTCAAGTTTGTTTGACATCCACTTCCTGTTTGCCGATACTTTGAATTTTTACTAAAAACTAAATTTCCTTCACAGATTTCTTGGCTTCTATTGGAGGGAATGATTTGAAATTTGGTCTGAAGCTTTGAAATGATGAGTTGTATTGTGTAAGTGGTTTTCAAATTTGTCAAAATTCCACTTCCTGTTTGCCGATACTTTGACATTTTACTATAAACCAAATTTTCGTCATAGGATTTTTTCTCCATCAGCTCGAATGATTTGATATGAAGTCTGAAGCTGAGAAATGACATGGTTTGGTAAAACTTCAGGAAAGCATTGTATCCAGCAAATAACTGTATCAACACAATTGTGTGTCAAACAGAATGTGAATCCACACTTATATCAATTTAACTTTTGCCCAGAGTTTCAGGATCGAAATTGCGGGCCCTTCCGACAATGCCAGTTTCGACATGCTGTAGTTTTTTGCTGTTTACAAAGTACCTCACAAAGATACATGTATTTGCTATTTTCTTAAAATATGGTTCTAATGTCATTCAAAGTTAAAAGTAGTATGGGTCTGAAGATCTACAGTAAAAAATTAACTGATTTCAAGATAGCATATTCATGTTTGTTTTGCCTAATTTCAGAATGCTGGTAAGATGAGCAAGCAGTCCAAACTTCTGAAAAAGCATGAAAGGGTATGTACTTTCAGCTAGACATTTACATAATTTTTAACACGGGCAGACATTCTACGTACAGAAGTCTTTGTAAACAAGGACAGCATTCTAAGCAAAAGACAGTCATTCTACATGCAGACAGCCTTTCTAAACACAAACAGCAATTCTAAACACAGACATTCTTTCTGAGCATGGACAGCAGTTTTAAAAACTGACAGTCGTCCTAAACCAAGCCATTTTAGGTACAAATAGCAGTTTTAAACACAGGCAGAAATTTCATAGACAGACAGTCCTTCTTAACAAAGGCAGTCATTCTACACAAAGACAGGTATTCCAAACACAAAAAGTTATTTTGGACACAGAAAGACATTCTAATACCAGACAGTCATTCTTGACACAGACAATCATTCTAAAGACAGACGAACATTCAATGCATACATGTATAAACAGTTCTTAACATACATGTAGATAGTCATTCTTAACTTTTAGAGTCATTCTTAACACAGACAGTCATTCTACACAGCAAAAGCAGTCATTTGAGTTGTTATTACTCCCCTATGGGACGTTGTCTCTTTGACACATTCCCCATTTCCCTTCTTTTTTCTATTCAAAACAGACAGTCTATCAGAACAGAAACATTTTTTCACACAGACTATCAAAGGTATTTTAACCACTTGACATTCTAATTCTAGATAGCCATTCTGATTATTCACTTCACACTTCCATATCACAACAATTCATGGCAGCATTCTCATTCTAATCATAAGAGGACCTTTATGACGGACATTTTTGACATTCTAAGCACATGTAGAAAACATTGTTTCAAAATATTAACCGTAGTAAAGATCTTGCCAATAGTTGTTTTTATGGAGATCCATTTATCTTTTATTTTAAACAATGAAATATGTTTGCATAAGTTGTAAGAGTGTATATGTGTTTAGTATTTACATGTAAATTCTGAATTTTGCCAAGCTCTGATCAGGAATAATCTCTTGCAATGTTTTTTTTTCAGGCTAGTAATCACATGCTGGGACCTAAATCATTTGCTCTAGACAGAATGATGGCTATATTTTACTCCATTGTAGAAGGCAGAGTGGCACCTACAGCTAATATATTCATGCAGGTTGGTTAACAAATAAGAAAGTTTCTGAAGATAGAGTTGAACATTGATGGCTTGCACAATAATTCAGACACCATGGATAGCTCAAACACCCTTCAATTTGGAACTGTTTTCATCAATTAATTAAGTGTTCAAGTCATTGAAGTTCAACTATATATTATTTCTTATTCTGTTTTACTATTGAATGAAAATTCAATGATATTTTGGCTTTAAATACATGAAATTTAAAGATAATATCTGGCAGGTCTCATTCCATCCAAGGTGGCAGCCAGGGGAGAACTAGTTTAACTTTTTGACCGTATCAGAAAACATTAACAATCTTTTCCTGCAACTGCTAGACCATTTCCAACCAAACATAGTGATAATGGTCCTTGGAAGATACTCCTAAAAAAATATCTGGCAGGTCTGTAAATCTTCCAACAAGTCTGCCCGTTAGGAACAATTTAATATTGGACTCTTAGGGACAGCAGGGAATATAGTTAAATATAAGATCCTATGGGACATACATGTACATGTACATAAATTCAAACATATTCTCTGAAACTACAGAACCAGTTAGAACCAAACATACTCAAAATATTCCTTTCATGGTCCCCTTCAAAGAAGATGTTTGTCAGATCCACACGTCAACCAAGATGGCAGACAGCATGGAACAGGTAATTTAGCATTGGATCCAGTGGAAGATTTTTATACCCCACCACTAGGTGCTCACTTAATTAAACTGCCTAATAATTTTACTTGAAAAATTTTGTAAAAATGTAGTATTTGTGAAATCAAAGGTGAGTGATACAAGCTCTTCAGAGAAATTGTGAAATGCTCAGGGAAATTTTAAATGTTGCAATAGTTTTGGCATGTCATGATATTAAAGTCTGTAAGAATGTTCATGATATTTGATTTTTTTAGGTGTCATATGGCCTTTAATTGCCTAATTAAACAATTTAAATATTTTTAATTTTTTGATTTCAGATTTCCTCCTTAGTCAGTTTAAACTTATTAGGACAAGTAGCCAGTAATGATCAGATTGATTCTCCAAAATATAAATGTCTTGTTTCATTAGACTTTATAAAATCTGTATCTAGGTAAGATTTTAGTCAGCTCAAACTGCAATGCATATATAGTTAATTCAGGAATCTTTAAAAAAATTTTAATATAGCTTGAACTTAAGTATATAGATGTTTTATGTCAATATACTTAATAAAATCTGTATGGTATCAATAATTCAGTTATTGTAACCCTAGCAAATGAAGTTGTGGTGGAATATAGCTTTCTTTCACTCGGACTGTCTCTGCACATCCAGACTAAAGGGTACCCATTTTGTGTAATTAACTTCCCTCACTGCTTTAAAACACAAGGTCTGATACTTTGCAGGGCGTTTCTATATACATTGAATGTATGCACCTCCTTATTTGGTTGCAGTGTAGAACTTTTTTTTTTGGATTGTAAGCTGATTTAAGTTTAACAAAGATGTCTAAAACTTTTGGTGCATTCCTGTTATACTTGCCAACTTATGAATTCCTGTTATACTTGCCAACCTATGAATTCCTTTTATACTTGCCAACTTATGAATTCCTGTAATACTTGTCAACTTAATATGAATTCCTGTTATACTTGCCAACTTATGAATTCCTTTTTAGCTCACCTGACCCAAAGGGTCAGTGTGAGCTATTGCCATCACTTGGCATCCCTCGTCCGTCCGTCGTCCGTCTGTTAACTTTTCACATTTTCATCAACTCCTCTGAAACCACTGAAGCAAATTCAACCAAACTTTACAGGAATAATGTACTAAAGGTCCTTTACAAAGATTGCTCATTTCGTGCTGATCCGATAAAAAACTTGGCCGCCAGCACGGAACTTAGTTTAACATTGGCCCTATGGGAAATTCACATTTTCATCTTCTCCTCTGGAACCACTGAAGCATATTCAACCAAACTTTACAGGAATGATGTATGGTAGGTCCCTTACAAAGATAGCTCATTTTGTTTCGATCCGATAAAAAACATGGCTGCCAGCATGGAACTTGGGTTTAACATAGGACCCTATGGGAAAAATCACATTTTCATCAAATCCTCTGAAATTGCTGTAGCAAATTGAACCAAACTTTACAGGATTGATGTACTAATGGTCCTTTACAAAGATTGCTCATTTTATTCCGATTCGACAAAAAACATGGCCACCAGCACGGCACTTAGTTTAACATTGGCCCTATGGGAAATTCACATTTTCATCTTCTCCTCTGAAACCACTGAAGGAAATTCAACCAAACTTTACAGGAATGATGTATGGAAGGTCCCTTACAAAGATTGCTCATTTCTTTGTGATCCGATTAAAAAACATGGCTGCCAGCACGGAACTTAGGTTTAACATAGGATCCTATGAGAAAAATCACATTTTCATCAACTCCTCTGAAACTGCTGAAGCAAATTCAACCAAACTTAACAGGATTGATGCACTAAAGTCCTTTACAAAGTTTGCTCATTTTATTCCGATTTGACAAAAAACATGGCTGCCAGCACAGAACATAGTTTAACATTGGCCCTAAGGGAAATTTTTAGCTCACCTGACCCAAAGGGTCAGTGTGAGCTATTGCCATCACTTGGCGTCCGTCGTCCGTCGTCCGTTAAACTTTTCACATTTTCATCTTCTCCTCTGAAACTACTGAAGCAAATTCAACCAAACTTTACAGGAATGATGTAAGGAAGGTCCTTTACAAAGATTGCTCATTTCTTTCCGATCCGACAAAAAACATGGCCTCCAGCGCGGAACTTAGGTTTAACATTGGACCCTATGGGAAAAATCACATTTTCATCTTCTGCTCTTAAACCACTGAAGCAAATTCAACCAAACTTTACAGGAATGATGTACTTAAGGTTCTTAACAATGTTTGCTCATTTCGTTCCGATCTGACAAAAAACATGGCCGCCAGCACAGAACATGGTTTAACATTGGACCCTATGGGAAAATCACATTTTCATCTTCTGCTCTGAAACACATGAAGCAAATTCAAACGAACTTTACAGGAATGATATATGGAAGGTCCTTTACAATGATTGCTTATTTTGTTCCGATCCGACAAAAAACATGGCTGCCAGAACGGAACTTAGGTTTAACATTGGACCGTATGGGAAAATCACATTTTCATCTCCTGCTCTGAAACAGCTGAAGAAAATTCAACCAAACTTTACAGGAGTGATGTATGGGAGGTCCTTTACAACGATTGCTCATTTCGTTCCGATCTGGCAAAAAACATGGCGGCCAGTGCGGAACTTATATTATTTAAATTGGACCCTATGGGAAAAAACATCATTTTCATCAAGTCCTCTGTAACCACTGAAGCAAATTCAACCAAACTTTACAGGAATGATGTATGGAAGGTCCTTTACAAAGATTGCTCATTTTGTACTAATCCGAGAAAAAACATGGCCGCCAGCTTACATTTGAGGTCCTTTACAAAAATTGCTCATTTTGTACCGATCCGACAAAAACATGGCCGCCAGCGCTGAACTGACATTTGACATTGGACCCTATGGGAAAAACGTCATTTTCATACACTCCTCTGAAACCACTGAAGCAAATTCAACCAAGCTTTACAGGAATGATGTATGGAAGGTCCTTTACAAAGATGCTCATTTTGTACCAATCTGACAAAAAACATGGCCGCCAGCATGGAACTTATATTTAATATTGGACCCTATGGGAAAACATCATTTTTCATCAACTCCTTTGTTAGCACTGAAGCAAATACAACCAAACTTTACAAGAATGATGTATGGAAGGTCCTTTACAAAGATTGCTCATTTTGTACTAATCCGAGAAAAAACATGGCCGCCAGCTTACATTTAACATTGGAACCTATAGGAAAAACGTTATTTTCATCAACTCCTCTGAAACCACTGAAGCAAATGCATCCAAACTTTACAGGAAGGATGTATGGAAGGTTCTTTACAAAGATTGCTCATTTTGTACCAATCCGACAAAAAACATGGCCATCAACTCAGAACTTATATTTAACATTGGACCCTATGGGAGAACTTCATTTTCCTCAACTCCTTTGTAAGCACTGAAGCAAATGCAACCAAACTTTACAGGAATTATGAATGGAAGGTCCTTTACAAAGATTGCTAATTTTATTCTGATCTGACAAAAAACATTGCCACCAGTGCAAAATTATATTTAACATTGGACCCTATGGGAAAAAGGTCATTTTCATAAACGCATCTTAAACCACTGAAGCAATTACAGGAATGACATATGGAAGGTTCCTTACAAAGATTGCTCATTTCATTTCAATTCGACAAAAAACATGGCCACCATGGAGAACATTGAAACCCTGCTGTTCAGCATTTTGTCAGGTGAGCACACAGGCTCAGTCTCTGAGCCTCTAGTTATACTTGCCAACTTTTGAATTCCTGTTATACTTGCCAACCTATGAATTTAAAGTAATTTACATGAAAAATGTTTTGTTACATGATTTTGGCAGTTGACATTGAGCTTAGCTTGATAATTATCCTATCATAATTGGGTTTAATTAGAATGTGCAAATATCATGTGATAAAGAACTGATTGACGGTGCAATGTAAACAATCATTAAAAGACAACTTAGGTGGAACTTTATGTTGCATGACAAATATTTGACATGCAGTTGGGTCTTGGGGAGTACATACCAATTCCACACCCAGATTGTGGCCCTGACCCATCAGTCATGCATGAACAATCACATTAAGTTTTTCGCAGCCTGTACCAGTAGTCCTAGCCACTTGATATTTTATTTGACCAGTCGTGTCATTGGTAAGTACATACCAGATGGTGACACTGGCCCCTCAGTCTTGCATGAATAATCACATCCAGGCTTTGTCTTGCCTGAGACGAAAGGCGCAAAAGCGAGACATATGCGTACAAAGTATGACGGCGTTGACAGCGACGGTGTATACTTTCATGTTAAGCTTTTGTGATTAGGCCATTTTCTCAGTAACTATAAGTGGTAGGTCAATGATATTTGGTATAAAGGTTGGTCTTGAGTAGTAAATGACAGTCTGTTATATGGCTTTTGTCTGTGACCCTCAATTTCACAGTCCAATGAACATGTTAAGTTTTTGTGCATATTTTAGTTTCTCAGTAACTATAAGTGGTAGGTCCATGATATATGGTATGGAGGTTGGTCTTAGGTAGTACATGATAGTCTGTCATATGGCTTTTGTCCTTGATCTCAATTTCATGGTCTAGTGAGCATGTTAAGTTTTTTTGATTAGGTCATTTTCTCAGTAACTGTAAGTGGTCAATGATATTTGGTATATAGGTTGGTCTTAAGTAGTACATGACAGGCTGCTATATGGCTTTAGTCTGTTACCTCAATTTCACGGTGAAATTAACATGTTATGTTTTTATGCTTAGTTTACTTTCTCAGTAACTATTAGTGGTTGGTCAATGATATATGGTATGTAGGTTGGTCCTAGGTAGTACATGATAGTCTGTCATATGGCTTTTGTCCTTGACATCAATTTCACAGTGTAGTGAGGATGTTAAGTTCTCGTGATTAGGTCATTTTCTCAGTAACTATTAAGTGATAGATCAATTATATTTGGCATAAAGGTTAGTCTTTGGTAGTATATGACAGTCTGCTTTATGGCTTTTGTCTGTGGTTTCCCTGTATCTATAAATGTAAGGTCACACTATTTGGTATATGGGTTTGTCTTAGATGGAACATGACAGCCTGCTATTTGACTTTAGAACTTGACCTCATTCTCAGGGTGTAGTGAACATGTTTGGTTTTTATGCCCCACCTGCGATAGTAGGGGGGCATATAGTGTTTTGGTACGTCTGTCCGTCTGTGGGTTTGTCCGTCCCAAGTTAGGTTTACCCTTAGGTTGAAGTTTTTTTTCTGTGCTATTATCATGAAACTTTGTATAAATACACATAAAGTTATAATTAAACAAAATTCATAATAAAAATTTTTCCTGGCTACCAACTTCATGTTTCACTGGAAAAACTTCATGTTTCACTGGCTACCAACTTCATGTTTCACATGGAAAAAAAGGGGGGCATAGTATGAGGTTTACCCTTAGGTTGAAGTTTTTTTTCTGTGAAGGATGTATGCTATTATCATGAAACTTCATATAAATACTCATTAGGATACAAATAAAAAAAAAACATAATCAATATTTACCCAATTGCCACCAAATTCATGCCTCACTGATCATGAAATATAGCATTGTTCAAAATAGGTGCGAGGCGGGGCATTGTGTCAGTAAGACACATATTCTTGTTCAGTATTTATCAGTGGAAGGTCTTTGATATTTGGCATTTGGTTTTGGGTGATACATGACAGTCTGCTATATTGCTTTTGTCAGTTACCCTAATTTCACAGTCTAGTGAACATGTTAAGTTTTCTGATTTAGTAAGTTTGAGTTTCACATCAATTTTGCAACCAAGTAGGGACAGACGAGACATCAATTTGGGTCCACACATGTTAATGAGAAAGTAGTACACACAGTTTACAGCAATTTTCCAATTACTGAATGCAGTTTCAATAGGATTTTTGGTAGCTCTCCAGGTAATACAATAGGTTTTCAACAGCAGTTTGGCCTTCAAGATAGAAAGGTCAGCAAATGCCTATTCACACATATAGTAAGGGATTTCTTAGTCGTTTTCTACCTGGATTCCAGTTCTGATACTCTACTAAAAAAAAATCAATGCATCAATACGTTGAGAGGGAATGGGACAGTTTTAATTTCCAAATTAAAACGAGTAATTACACTGACGTAAAAATTAATTTGTTGTAATTGCCCTATAACATTACATGCATGATTACTCATTCGTAGTCACGTGTAGACTTTCAAATATATACTCACCTATATTAGAATCCATTGTTTGAGAAAAGTTTGAATTT
>MJUU01053998.1:14625-27437 GCA_002080025.1 Modiolus philippinarum | reverse complement strand
AGGTCCATAATATTTGATATGTAGGTTGGTCTTGGGTATTATATGTCAGTCTGGCATATGACTTTTGTCCTTGACCTCAATTTCACGGTCTAGTGACCATGTTAAGTTTCTCTGATTAAGTCCATTTCTCAATTACTATAAGTGGTGCAATGATATTTAGTATGTAGGTTCGTCTTGGGTAGTACATGTCAGTCTGGCATATGACTTTTGTCCTCGACCTCAATTTCACGGTCTAGTGACCAAGTTAAGTTTCTCAGTATGTATTTGTTGTAGGTCAATGATATTTTGTATATGGGTTCGTCTTGGGTAATATATAACGGCCTGCTATATAGCTTTTGTCAGTGAATTATGGCGGGTTTCCTGGCTCTTTAACATATTATATTTGCAATTCTTCAATGAACATACCAATATTCCTAAAGTAACACTTATAACACGGCCTTCTAAACTCCTGTCTTTTATTTGCCAATCAACCAATCAAGATTCTATTGAAATTCTATTGTATACCAATTTGTACTGCCTGAAGGGGTTTACCTTGATACTCCAGTAATGACAAATTGGTATACAAAAGAATTCTATAGAATCTTGATTGGTTGATTGACAAAGAAAAGATAGGAGTTTTGAAGGAGTTGTTATAGGTGTTACTTGAGGAATATTGGTATGTTCATTGAAGAATTGCAAATATAATACATTATTGATCCAGGAAGTCCGCCATAAATTTCACAGTTTAGTGAGCATGTTTAGTTATTGTTTAAAACATCAATTCACATGTCAAGCAGGGACGGGCGAGACATCTATTAGGGTCTACTCTTGTAGACTAATTGCATTTCCATGTTTATGTCCCACATCCTTCTCACATTATTTGCATTTTATTTTTCTCTGCAACTTTCTAAATGCTTGTATTGTGTCCACACTTGTACTGAGTCCACAACTGTATTATGTCCACACACACTTAACTTTGCACTTGCCATATTGATCGGGGGTATGGATGCCATTTGGCGAAAGCTCTTATTTTTGAAATTAACACCAACAAAGCAAAGTTTGCTGATCTTGAAAATTAACGCTTGCTCCCACTAATGTTTACAGATTATTATTATATAGATAGTGTTGTTTTACCAAGTTTTCCAAGTTAAATAAATCTTTATATTTTAACTCAGTGAAAATAAATCTTTATATTTTAACTCAGTGAAAATTAACTATATATTTTCACTATGGGAAATGATGTCACAATATTTGGTCAAGGTAAGCATATTGGGCATTGATGGGAAAAATCCCTAAAAAATTGCAACTAAAATCAAATTATAGATAGCAGAATGATATACATTGGTATTGTTGGACCTTTCAAAAGGACCATGGTTGTTCAAATTAGTTGACAATAGCAGGTCTCCAATATTTTTCCATTATATGTTGGTCTTGACCTTCAATAAACCGAGTTAGAAAATCCTATTTGATCAGTAGCCACCAGGTGAGCAATACTTGATCTCCTGTGAGCCTCTGGTTTAAGTGTTTATTGTTGAAGTTATTTTATTTTTTTGTCTCTTCCGTGCGATAATGTGTAAAAGCAAGACATAGATGTACAAAAATATGGTAGCAGGGGAGGTTACATGGGATTTCACTTTCATGTTCAGTTTTTGTGATTATTTATAGTTGATACTTCATCACCTTGGTTATATTTCAATTCCTATTCCTTAATCAATTTTAAAAATTGCTACCATCTGTTTCTGAAACAGATGAAAGCAATTTTCCAAATTGATTAAGCAATTGCTGAACCAATCTTACAGTTTTTAACAACTCCATAGTTGCTATCAAACTGTAAAATTGATTCAACAATTTGAAAAGTTGATACTCACCTCTGGATGTCTTCTAAAACTTTATTGTGGATGTACTAAAGAAAACTGCCTTTGTAATGAACATTTTTCTTCTTATGATGGGGAAATTCTTAATTTTACTTTTGGAAATATTTCTAAATCTTTTTATATTATCTTTAATACGACTTCAAACTCAATCTTATAATTCTATTTCTGGAACATTTTTATATGTTTGTTTCTGAATTTTTATTATGAAGATCATTTTTGGGAGGAAAATGTGAAAGCACTAATTTATTTAGGGGAAATAATAATACACAAATGCATCACATTTATGATCTCCCTTGTTATTTTTTTTCATTTTTCCATTTTTACAGAAAAATAATGAAAATGAATAACCATTATATTTTAAAATATACGAAAGATAAAAAAAAAATTGTTGGAAATTAGAAATTATACTTTTAATCTAACAATTTAGCATTTTTAACCTTTTGTTTGCAGTTCTTGAAAAATAAATTTCCCAATGTAATAAACTATATATATTACTCCAAATAACTCAAGCTGTACTCACACACTTAAGCATTAAGACAGAAGATTTCCTGTGGTAAGAATCATCTATTCTTATTGTTGAACCAATTTTACAGGTTGATAGCAACTACAGAGTTGTAAAACTTTAAGATTGGTTCAGCAATTGTTTAACCAATTTTGAAAATTGCTTTCATCTGTTTCAGAAACAGATTGTAGCAATTTTTAAAATTGATTAAGGAATAGGAATTGAAATATAACCAAGGTGATGATGTATCGACTATAATAGATGACACTTTGCTATATTGCTTTTGTCTGTGACCTTTTACAATTCAGTTAGTATGTTCCATTTCTCAGTATTTATTAGTGTTGTGTCAGTGGTATTGGTATGTTTTTTTGGTCTAATTGGGTAGTACATGACAGCCAGATATATATATATATATATATATATATGACTTGTCCTTTACCTCAATTTTATGGTCTAGTCAGCATCTCAGGTTTATCAGTATCTATCAGGGGTAGGTGAATGGTATTTGGGTATTTGTTTTGGTGTTAGGTAGTACATGACAATTTGCTTTATGGCTTTTGTCAGATACCCATTTCACAGTCTAATGAGCATGTCAAGATTTCTGATTAAGCACGTTTGATTTTTCATATCAATGCAGCAGCCCCTATGAAGGTCCACTCTTGTTTTATCACTTTGGTCCTCAATATTCAGTATAATAAACAAGACATATTGCCCTTGGATGAAAATGTAAGGGTGATGAAAGCACTCTAAGAAAAAACAGTGGAACATTTCTTGAATAATATTAAGTGTTATTTACATCATGATTACATCATAACACAGTAGGAGATCAGTTTTAATCGTATCTTAATCACATTTTAATCAAATTTCTGATTACAGTAAATATGATGCTTGATACGAAAAAAAAATCTGCCTGATAACCGACTTGTTGTGTTACTTGGAATTGTTTGTCAAATTTTACCTACTGCATATGAAAATGAAATATTTCCTGGAAGAAAAACTTTTCTGTTCAGGAAATAATTATATAATGATATATAATGAAAGATAAAAGAGTTGCATAGAGTGCTAAAGTTAAATTAAAGATTCATTTTCTTATACATCTTATGTTACACCATATATTGTTTACTGGATTTTGGTTTTGTTATCAAAATATTCATGAAATTTTAATAGCAAAAAACAAATAAACGTCATAGTAACTTGTAACCAGATGTTCAAGGACCCTCTTATGACATGTAAAGTGTTTAAGAATTGGTACCGGTAATTTGAGTAGAGACACAACATAAAACAGAAGCTCATTCCATAGGACAGATATATATTACCTAATACTAGTATATTGATACTGAAATGTTTTTCTTTGTTATGAGGAATTTATGATTTTGTAAGTATGACTTTTAATTAGTACCTTTATCTGAAAAGTTTTAGCTTTCATATTCATCTTTTTTTCCACTTTGAAAGTAGTTAAAGTTTTGAAATGGAAAAAAAATTAGTACATTTGTAAAGTTAAAAAAAAATAGATACCAGGATAGGACCAATGTGTAATGAGGGATTGGGTAACAATTTAATTCTTCTGTTGTGAAATTTTTTTGAAATCATATTAATTGCACTAATAAGGAGATATACCTGGATATTATAATTTTTTGTAAAATAAATATGATGACTACGAAATATTTTCCTTAAAATGTTTTCTCTTCCAAACTTAACTGTTCTGTTGTAGAAATCTCACAGGAATTTTAAGAAATTCTCTCTTACAATTGTGAACACATTGAAACCCTTTGAGTGATAGCTAGCTGTAAATTTTACTTGCTCTAATCGATCTATGGAATGCATAATTTTAATGTTCATGCAGTTGACTGATAGGAGTGACAATTGATCTGAAAACTAGCTCTGAATTTTATGATCAATCTACATTGGTCAGTTTGTTGGAAAAATATGCTATAAAAAGAGAAATTTTATGATGGTTGATTCGAAAGTAAGCCCAAATTCAGAAAGAGAATTGTAATGGAAAATATGTTTTTTGAACACTTAATAATATTAAAGTATTTATATTCAAAAGAAACATTTCTATAGCATGAAATTTACCAAAATTAATTATAATGATAAATTTTTATACCCCACCACACTATGTTGCATGATATTATGTGATACCCTTAGTTGTGTGGTCATTTGTCCCTTTGCTTTCCAACTGATAAATTGTGAACAAAATAAGATGCAGTTCTTAAACTTGGTATGTAGGCTGTTTATCACAAATTTCAGGTCAAGATCAATTTTGGGTTTCAGAGATTCAATAAGTTCAGGAGTTGTGCCCCTTTAACTTTGAAATTGTGTGAAATTTAGGTGTTTCCGACTGATATCTTTTGAATGATACAACATACTGTATTCAAACCTTGTATGTTAGTTGTTTACCACAAAACACAGGCCAAGTTTGATTTTTGGTTCAAATGTCTTAGGAGTTCTGCAGTTATGCACCTTGAAACTTGTGAAACATGGCAGGTGTGTCATAATATTGTAATGCACCATAAATATTATTATTTGCAGTTTTGTTTTTATGTTTACTTTTAGAAAATGCTTCAAATAAGAAGATGGGATGTTGCTTGTAAACTTTTAAATCTACAGTAGAACTTCGATGGCTCGAACTGCAATAGCTCGAACACCATGGATGTCTCGAACCCTTTTTCTGGTCCCTTTTGTTCAAGTTTCAACAAAGTTCGACCTCGATTTCTCAAACACTCCTGTAACTCGAATTGTTTTCATTGGTCCCTTGGGTGTTCGAGCCATCGAAGTTCGACTGTATGTGAAATATTCACAATCTATTTTACAATAATTTATAGACTAAAATACTGCTCACTAAATAAAATCATGAATAAGCTTTTTATAACCCACCACATGTAGTGACGAGGTAGTGTTTCCAAGGGGATCTGGAATAATATCCCTTGAAAATGTGAAATTTTGTGGTTTTCAGGATTTCTGACTGATAAGTTGTGAACAAATAGCAAACTGTCTTCAAGCTTGGTATACTGAACAAAAAAAGTTTAGCAACAATTGGTGTAAATAAAAAGCATCTATTTTACAGGTGATCAAATTTCAATTCACAGATTTAATTTTACATTTCTGAGCTGGAATTGAGTTTGACTAATCATGAGCATTAAGTCTGTGCATAAATTCTGATTATTGCATTACAACACAAAAAGAAAAACATTGAAAAAGGGGGATATGCAAAAAATGCCAGATTTTTCGTTTTATGCAATGAAAGCAAAAGGTTTTTGATTTCCAGAACTGGTAATGTTACGGTGATCATAAAGTGATTCTTGCACCTTTTTGCAAAAATGAAAATCACTCTTTGGGGGGAAAAGTCCATGTTAATGTTTGGACCATAATTTGAATTGGAAATTGTGTACACACTACCTGACAAAATGAAGAACTTTTTAGGGTTAAATTAAAGCAAATATAGGAAATTTGTAGCTGAGATCAGAATTTATCAATATTAAAGCATTTTTGATAGAATTTAAAACTGTTAGAAATGTGTTGCTAACCTTTTTTTTGTTCAGTATATTTAAGATGTTGACACAAAACTCATGACAAGTTCGACTTGGGGTTCAGATATCCAAGAAGTTCTGGAGTAATGCTCATTCAAACTTTGAAATTTTTTTAAATTTATGGTTTCCGAATGATAAATTGTGAATGGAATAACATATTGTCTTCAAACTTGATATGTAAGTTGTTTACCACAAAACATATCTCAAGTTCGACTTTGGGCTCAGAGGTTCTGGGTATTCTTGAGTTATGCCTTTGAAACTGGGAAATTTTGTGAAACAATGTGAGATATCATGTAATGCACCATTTGCTATTTTTCTAAAATTGTTTAAAAATTGTATAATATCAATATGAACATTTAAAATAATGATTTTGAATAATTGACATCACTGATTAATATAAAAAGTAAAATAGAATTTTAATATGATTTATATTGTAGCAAAAAGAAATTTACAGCCAGAATGAGAGTTTCAGTTGTACTTTTTATTTTGGCTCATTTTGTAAGTTGTGTGCAGAGTTTTCAGCCATATGTGGAACCATTCTTCTTTCTCTGTAATTACCATGGTAACTCACAGGAAGTAGGTGGTGTTGATAAAGGGGAGGTAGCTGTCAGTGTGTCAGTGGAGGGTAATCCAGAATATTATACACCAGGACAGTTTTACAACAGTAAGTGCAACCTTACATGTGAATCTCTTGGATTTTCAAGGCCTTTTAAACCTCCCAGAATTCCAGAAATATTGCCTGGAAAATTGTCTACCAGCCAAAATAATAAAATGTGTATGAAGTGGCCATTTATGAAAATCCCAAAGTGATATAATTAGCTTATAGTCACATGACCTCAAGGTAAAGTGTGTATCTCGAATGTTGTCATTAACAACCAGGTAGGGATGCACACTATCACAGTTGCTTAGACTTATTAGACAGTGTGTTTTGACAAATTGGTTGACAAGTGTAATAAAAATGTTGTAAAAACTTATCACTTTGTTTTTTTTAAAGAATGACCACAAATGAATTTCAACACAAATTATAGACATGGCCTCTCATAAGTGTCACTTACTGCGCTGTCAAAAAAAGTTAAAATATTTGTCCAAATTTCAGGAAAAATGGAAAACGGGTTTTGATTGTGTTGATTCCAGCAAGAGAGGTGAATCTTAATATGCATTTTGCAAAATATGCAGCACAAATATCAGCATTTCTAGTTGAGGAAGAAATGATATTACAAGGAATTTGAATGGACAGCGTCACAAATATAATTCTAAAAGCATTGTCAATGTTCCCAAACTTGACAAAAACAGAAGTTATATTCACCTTTTTCATTGCTGAGCTTAACTTGGCATTTTTGGTTGCAGACCATTTCTCAGATCCTTGCCAAAAAAATGGTCTTTCTCAATCCATAGGAATATTGAGACAGATTGATTTCTAATTAATATTTAAGTACCTAGAGACTGCCTTATTTGAAAAAAGATGAAATAAAGCATAAATTGAGCAGTATATGTATTATGATATGTTGGAAATATGTCGATAAAATATTTCCCTGAATTCACTTGAAAAAATGGCTAATCTCCCTGAAAATCAAGGCTATCTCCTGCATTGGCTCCAAAGACCTATCACATGTACACTATGCGCAACAAAGGCATTAGCCATAGGATATGATCTAGAATAACAGTAGATCATGACTGTTTCTGGACAACTTGTGTCTCTTCAGTACAGCTAGAGTCTGTGTCGTAGAAGGATTAAATAAAATAAGTATTCTTGAGAGCTTAAGGCTAAAAAAAAGTATCAAGCATACTTGGTATGCTTTGTTTGTTGGGCACTTCAAACATACTTGGCATGCTTTGTGTGTTGGGTACTTGTAGACCTTGAAATGCTAAAATAAAGCATTGAAATGGTTACCTTAGATCCATCCCATTCGTCCATTATTGTCGTGATTGATAATTATGATGTTTGAACAAAAGAGTAATTACACCTGATTAATTAATTAAGAATGAGAATTAGATGAAATTGATATTTTGAATTTCAGTATCAATAAGAACTAGTGTAAACTTTGATGGATTTTTACTGACTGGACTGTACAGTATAAACAGTGATGCGTTACTACGGTTACAGACACTTGGTGTGTACCACAGCCAGTTATCTGGAACAAATCTGATGTGTTCAATAGTATTTTCACACATAAGTCATCAACCAGAACATGAGATGAGATTTAGATGGAAGGCACCACCTAGAGGTACTGGATGTGTTAACTTTCTGTAAGTATTAAATTTTAGATTTGTATAGGGAGTTTGTCACAATCTCATTCTCAAGTGGGAAATGTTGTTGGCCTTAGAAATAAAATGCAATTGCGATTTGACAATTGTTAATATAGATATGCAGGCAGCTGGTATGGCTTAAACAGAAGCACATTAGGTTATACATCAATGAAATAAAATTTGTAGTTGCTTTCATATCAGGTGTTGTTGTAATTAATATCTTCATGAAAGCACTCGGGGGAAGTGATATATCATATTTTATAACGCCTTTGCCTCTAGCTCAGGCATCATTTGTGCTTGATACTTTTTCAGTCAACATATGTAGCAATGTCCTCTATAGGTAATCAGTGAAGTATTCAGTAATGGCCTCTATAGGTAATCAGTGAAGTATTCAGTAATGTCCTCTATAGGTAATCAGTGAAGTATTCAGTAATGTCCTCTATAGGTAATCAGTGAAGTATTCAGTAATGTTAAGATGTTGTTTCATGTTGGTAAAGGATGAACAACAGAAAAAATACAGAATAAAAAAATTAAAAAATGGAAAATGAATAGTGCTTTATATTATTAGCTTTGAATGTGTTCACCGATTCTTTTTATATCTGTTGTCTTTCTTTGTTTTTCTCTATAGACTATTAGAATCCAATTTTTAAGCTTATATGTTTGCAATAAGATGAAGATATTTTGATGGACAGCAACATTTGAAGCACCATAGTGTAAAGTAATCAAGGTTTATAGAAAAAAGTCAGTCTAGTAGGTATCACAAATATTTAGCACCAGAAAAACAATAACAGTAATTTGATATCAGAGGGCATCAAATCAAGATTGACGCCTTTGGATATTCAAATAATGTACTGTTATTGCATTCTAATGCAAGCAAACAATTTTATATCGTAAATTTATCTGAAAAAGTAAAACATAAAAAATTTCACAAAACAACTTCAAAGTCTGATGTGTTGAAAGTTGATGTATTGCTTGAACTGTATTTTCACCAACTTTATTTGGTTTTCTGTACACTTCAAATGGTAGTTAAATTGAATTTATAGAAGTTTGAACCTCAATACTGTGTTTTATTTTGTTTTATTGACGAGATACAGAAGACAATCACGTTTATTGTTTCAAAATGACAACCAAATGGCGGCAAAGCAGATGGCTTTCTCTGTCTAGGGCAGGTAGATAGCGCATTGGACACCCAATTGTGACCAACTAAATTGTCTCTTACATAAATGTTGAATTAGAATTTTCATTTACTGACTTCTAATTTTCAGGGGATAGTAACCAATAGCAGCATTAGTGTAAAGGAGAAAATCTAGAGATCATGTTATTGTAAAACATGATTTAAACATAATTTTGAAGGTTTGGATTAGAATGTATTGAAGGGTCTTTATCTCCAAGTGATATTCTATTTCAGAGCTACAGGTACATTAGGACAACAGTTACTGTATAAAGATATAACAGTATTACAGTTGTGTGAAGCTGGCGGTGAGTATTTTGAGTTGCTTATAGAGCTGGGTGACTTTGTTCATTCACCCTAATGTCCTAATGTCGTGTTTTAGTTGTATAAAAACTACTATAGGTAGCTGAAGATTTAAAAATTCTAACACAGTAAAAGTAGTGTTTTTGGCTACCTAGGGCCATAGGTCATGCCATCAGTTTTCATCTGTTTCATTGTCTGTCAGCATTTCCAATTTTGAAATTCTTGAGAACCATATCATGGATGAAAATCAGACCTGTCTTTTATGTTACTTTTGAAGTACTTGAAAAGTGTTACTTGACATGTAATCATTAATCTAATTAATGCATGCTCAGCATACTGCAGGTTACTAGTTGATTCGCTTGTTATTGACAATAACACTACAATTACCTAATTATCTTTTTTGTATTGTTATCTTAATAATCCAATTGATTAAGTACCGTAAAAAGTAAATTGAATTCTTTGTAAAGTAAGAATGTTATATAAAGAAAATTGCTGCATAAGATTTATCAAGAGAAATGCAATACATGTAATTGTAAGTAAGAATGGATACAATTTTTCATGGAAGTTATTTTCACCATTTTTGTCCATCCACAAATACAAAAACCCAGCAAAAATTTCCAGCTATACATATTAAACTGTAGACAGAAACGTACATGCAGGTGGAATGAAAAAAAGGTTGATAAATGCACAAGTATGTACAGCTTTAAAGAAATGATTTAAAGTGGGCTCCATGCTACTTAGAACATGTTCAGACCTTTTATTTGTTGATATTTTATACTTGGAAAGAGCAAGGTAAAAATTCAAACCTTATTCTAATATGGCGTCCTTCAAACGCTTTGAGAACACTACAGGGTTCTAATAAGCATAGAGCCCTCGGTGACCTCACAATATGAATATCGGACGTCATAATCTCAACCATAAATAGTTCAAACGGGAATAACACATTTTTATTAATTTTATCCCTAAATAATGCTTAATTTTGAACAAAAAATGGATTAAAGTCATTTTTTACAACTTTTATATGCTTGATATGCTGTTTCAGGGTCTATTTCGCTTAATTTTTACGACCAAAATGGCATTTGAGAACATCCTCCTAGTACCGCTTCAAATTTTCAGAACATTTCTAAACCATATTAGAATCGAAATAGATTATTGCAATTGGGCTCTATGCTAATTAGAACATGGTAAGACCTTATATTTGTCCTCATTTTATACCTCGCTATCGCTCGGTATAAAATATCGACAAATATAAGGTCTTACCATGTTCTAATTAGCATAGAGCCCGCTTACAATAATCTATTTCTTAAATAAAACTACTTTAATTCCAGTTTTATGACATCAGAATGTTCACTTGATAATTTTCAAAGGGCTCTATGCCTAATAGGCTTTGATGTCATCAGAATGCTCAGGGCTTATTAGGGGTGTAACAATTTGTGGCCCATTAGGCCACATTATGACATATTAATTCTTTAATATTTTACAGCACCAACTGTATCTCCATTAAGACCAGACCTGGCAGTAATAGATAATAATGGTGTAATACTGAGAGATGATTTTGAGTCTGAACCAGATATTGATAACAGTATATGGTGAGTGTCATTTATTTCTTATTTTTATCCCTCCGCTTAGCGAAAGCGGGGGGATTATGTAATGCAGTCCGTCCGTATGTACGTACGTACCTATGTAATGCTCTCCGATATCTCTGAAACTATAAGAGATACAAAGGAGTAGGGGCGGTAAGGGCCTTATTTGGCCTGAAAAAATAAATTTGGTTAAATTCACCGAATTGTCTCATTGGAATGTTCTAAGGGTATGGCTTTTCAGTGAACAGTAACATTTCTCAAATATTGATGCATGATTATTGAGTTTTTGAAGGTAGAAAAAGGGACAAATTGAAGATTTTGTAGAAAAGTGACAAATTTGACCAATTTTGACTACTTTTTCTGTGTAGGAAATATTGAGCACATGGAAGAACCACAAAAATATTTGTATGAGAGGTTCAGTTCATTTGTACAAATAAGTTGGTAAATTATCTTATTGGTTCTTGGATGTGCTCGATATTTCCGGGTAGGAAAACTGTTCGAAAATCTGCCAAATTCTGTATATTTCTATGAAAATGCTCAAAAGTAGCCTTTTCATGAAACTCAGGAATCAACTCGCATATTATGTAGCTACTTCACAGAGGGTGTCGGAACTTTAGTATGACCCCCTCAGGGCATGGCCTCTAGGGGCAGGGTTCTCAATAAGATTTGAAGTAGATGGATAAAAAAAAAGTAGGCGGCACCCTTGAGGGCCGCAGGCCTGAAACGAGCGGTGGAGGTGTGAGGGGGGGTGAGCCCGAGAGGGTGGTATCCCCCCTTCTCGGTAGGCGGGGGTCCAGGGGTCCTCCCCCGTAAAATTTTTAAAATTTAGATTGCAGGAGGTGGCATCTGGGCTGTCCTGAGCAGATTTAGATCTCTTATTCTTGATGTAAATTTGTCAATTTTTAGAAGCTCAATTTGCTGAAATTTGAAAATAAATGGAATTTTAATTTTTTTGATTTTTTTTGCAGATTTGCATGACATGGCTTGCTTTGCATGTTCAATTTGTGATTTTTTGCAATTCTATATCACTAAAGGCTATTCAAGAATTGATTTTATGGGGAGGGAAAGGCACTTTTTATTTGAACAATAACATTTTAATTGATTTTCTGAACTTTTGATTGAAAAAATATGTGAAACCACCGTGCAAAACTTTTTAATTAAAGTGTCTTTCCCCTACCCATAGTCCATGCAAAACTTTTTAATTAAAGTGTCTTTCCCCTACCCATACTATGGGTAGGGGAAAGACACTTTAATTAAAAAGTTTTGCATGGTGGTTGATACAGAAAATTCTGGAATAGCCCTTATTTATTGTGTACACTTCTCAACTTCATATTGTTTCTTTGTATGTGCCTTTTAGTTCTCAGTCACCCTCTGCCTAATGCTAGCTGGCATTTTTATACCAAGTGGCAACAATAATTGGGTAACTGTCATTTTCGCCTCCTCATCTTTAATTCAAGCGATAGGGGCTTATTATTATCATTTTATTTAATATGGGGAATTGAAATGTCTTAAGACACGTGCCAGTGAAAATGTGTTTGGGCACCTCTCTGACACTATAAAACGTAACAACAAAACCCATTCAATTTACAGTGCAAATAACTCTTTATGGGACATGTTAGGTAT
>MJUU01053998.1:3591-13906 GCA_002080025.1 Modiolus philippinarum | reverse complement strand
CTGAAACTCTCAAAGACCAATTACTTTTTGGAATTTTACCTAGCAACCATATCTTTTTTGATGCCTTATAGTTTCAATGATCATTTTCAATAGTCAGATTGCAAAAATCTTTGATTCTAAGTTTGGTAAATTTCCTGAAACTCTCATAGACCCTTTATTTTTTGTATTCTACCTAGCAACCATATCTTTTTCAGTTTCCTACAGTAAAAATGGTGATTTTCAACAGTCAGGTTGCAAAAATCTTTGATTCTAATTTTGGTAAATTTTCTAAAATTCTCAGAAACCTGTACTTTTTGAAATTCTACCTAGCAACCATATCTTTTTGGTGTTTTACAGTAACAATGATTGTTTCAACAGAAAGAAATTTAGTTTAAAAAACACATGTCCCCCTGCTACCCCAAAAAGGGTAGCGGGGGAATCGCAATCTTTGATTGGCTGTTTTTCATTTGAATCTGAAATTATTTTACAAAGTATAGTAAAGTAAAAATCATTGTAGGGGTTCACAATGGGGATCCCTTTCCTAAAATGCTGTCAATTTCTCTACTTCCCATTTCACTGGCAGGAAAATATTTTACAAAGACTCCTCAGGAGACCTCTTCTGTTTCACAGGCTCAATTTTCAGCATTTCCTGCTTCATGCTCCAATCCTTCCCTGTTTTCATGTGCACCTTTTTGCCACGATCGAGTTTCATGCTTCCTCCTCATACACCATTGTAGATTTACTTCAATCCAAGATTATATGATATTATTGATATACTATTCAATAGAGGTCTGAATTACTTTTTCACTGTGAGTGGTACAGGCTTTGAGAACTTCTATTTATGGGTGTTGCACTTACCTAAAGAATTCATCTCATTATAAAGAGAATTACCTATAAGCTGAATGTTACAATGAAGTAGCACTAAATGGTCATCTCTTAAAGTTGAAATTCATCTTTATTTAGAAATTGTTGTTGAAAGTCAAAATAGATTTTAAATTGGAATATAATTTAGGTCCTCCGATGATGGAGTGGAAGTGGGGAATACATGTGGAACAGTTATGTATGGAGATTCTGCAGTTTTCTGTAAAAACCAAGGCAGGAGAGAATTAGTGAGTACTAGACATTTGTGAAAAAAAAACTTTATTTTTTTTAGGTCAGCTGACCCAAAGGGTCAGTGTGAGCTATTGCCATAACTTGGCGTCTGTCGTCCATCTGTCTGTTACTGTTAACTTTTCAAATTTTCATTAACTCCTCTGAAACCACTGAAGCAAAGTTAACCAAACTTTACAGGAATGATGAATGGAAGGTGCTTAACAAAGATTGTTTATTTCGTTCCTATCCGACAAAAAACATGGCCGCCAGCGTGGAACTTATATTTAACATTGAACCCTATAGGAAAAAAGTCATTTTCATCAACTACTCTAAAACCACTGAAGCAAATTCAACAAAAGTTTAAAGGAATGATGTATGGAAAGTCCTAAAAAAGAATGCTCATTTCGTTCCAATTGGACAAACAACATGGCCACCACTGCGGAACTTATATTTAATTGGACCCCTATGGGAAAAAAAGTAATTTTCATCAACTCCTCTGAAATCACTGAAGCAAAGTCAACCAAACTTTACAGGAATGGTGTATGGAAGGTACTTTACAAAGATTTATCTTTTCTTTCTGATTCGACACAAAACATGGCGGCCAGCTTGGAACTTATATTTAACATTGGACCCTATGGGAAAACATCATTTTCATTAACTCCTCTGAAACCACTGAATCAAATTCAATCAAACTTTACAGGAATGACATATGGAAGGTCCTTTAGAAAGATTTCTCATTATAATTTGATCATAAAAAAAAACATGGCCTCCAGCGTGGAACTTATTTAACAATGGACCCTATGGGAAAAAGGTCATTGTCATCATCGTCTGAAACCACTGAAGCAAATTCAACTAAACTTTACAGGAATGATGTATGGAAGGTCCTATACAAAGATTACTTATTTCGTTCTGATTCAACAAACAACATGACCGCCAGCGTGGAATTTATACTTAACATTAGACCCAATGGGAAAAACATCATTTTCATCAACTCCTCTGAAGCCAATGAAGATAATTCATCCAAACTATGGAAAGTCCTTTACAAAGATTGCTCATTTAATTTCAATCCAACAAAAAACATGGCCACCATGCAAAACATTGAAAACTATGCTGTTCAGCATTTTGTCATAAAAAATACAGGAAAATTGAAATCAACTGGTTATATTCAGTAATATTTGATGTTTGAAATGTCATTCTTGATAAATGTTACATCATCTTATCTTGGACATGTATGGATTATGATAGGCTAGCATCCATGCATCATTGTCATCTAAATTTTCTGAGTGAGCGACTTGCATGTGTAAGTTTATGTCTAAGTTCATGTCTCAGTTACTGTAATTGACAGGATCATCTTCTCTTGAAATTCATGAATCTCTGATTGGTAAGTTTATGTTTGTGTTCATATCCCAGTTACTATAATAAACTGGATCATCTTATCTTGAAATGCATGAATCTATGATTGAAAGTAAGGATACAGACAAAATTAAATTACTGAAATGTGGTGAACTTTGTTGATTATCTTTGTTTTTTGTAGGTGACAGTTCCTTTGAACACCACAACAGCTGCTGTAGTACAGTTTACAGTTTGTATGTAGATTGTTGAAATACCATTTTGATTTTATTATCGAAATTAGGAAAATTGTTAAAAAACTGCTCGATCCATTATCAAAGAAAGCAAGGTTATGTCAATGTGCTATAAATTAAACCAAATGAACCAAATGCAAAATAAAATCTGTATATTTCATTTCAGTTTGAAGGCCTACAGACAGACAAATGTATATATTAATAATATTTGTAATTTGAATACAGAGCTCAAATCTGTGCAAATCTAAACCATTAGTCATCTTTGTTCTGAAACAAGAATTTAAAGTAGATTATTTGGCTTTTTGATATCTTAGAACATTTAGAATTTCACCTGTAGAGAAGTATGGTACAAACTTGGTAACAGATAAATTTTCTGTCTACCTTCACTTGTTTCTGTATGATGTACCTTCAAACAATTGTTTTCCATTTGTCCAAATCAGATAGGTTTTATATTCTACTGCAATCATTTTTATACCCCGCCACATGAAGTGGCGTGGTATTATGTGATACCCTTAGTGGTGTGTCCGTCTGTCTGTCCGTCTGTCCGTCCGTCCGTCCCCCGAAGGTTTCCGACTGATAACGTGTGAATGAAATATCACAAGATCTTAAAACTTGGTATGCAAGTTGTTTACCACAAAACTGAGTTCAAGTTCGATTTTGGGTTCAGAGTCCAAGGGGTTCTGGAGTTATGCCCCTTGAAAATTTGAAATTTTGCAAATTTTAGGGTTTCCGTCTGATTACTTGTGAACGAAATAACACAAGGTCTTCAAACTTGGTATGTAAATTATCTACCACAAGACTCAGGTCAAGTTCGATTTTTGGTTCAGAGGTCCAAGGGGTTCTGGAGTTGTGCCCTTGAAACTTTGAAATTTTGCAAATTTTAGGGTTTTGTACTCATAAATTGTGAATGAAATAACATACTGTCTTCAAACTTGGTTTGTAAATTGTTTACCACAAAACACAGGCCAAGTATAATTTTGGGTTCATTGGTACACATTGTCCTGGATTTATGCCCCTTTTTACTTAGAAATTTTGTGAAACGTGGCGGGGTATCATGTAATCCACCATTACTATTTTTGTAACATTAATTTTGATTAGATGATTTCAAATTTTAGGGAATAAAAAGAAAAAAGAAGGGAAACAAGGAATGTGTCAAAGAGACAACGACCCTAAGGGGAGTAATAACAACTCAAAGCCACCATAAGATCTTCAATGAACGGTGAGAAAACCCCACACCCAATGGCAGGTCGGAGTCGGCCCCTGAATAAAGAGTAATCAAGTTCTGCGAAATAAACATCATCCTAGACTCCTAAAGACATAAAGTAAACTAACTAGAAAAAAGACAAGACACACAAAGGCTTAATAAATTTCCTGACTTAGGACAGGCCCAAACCTGCTGCGGCGGGGTTAAACTAGTTCTATTGGGCCCAAACCTTCCCCCCAGCCAAAGTGATAAATAAAAAACAATAGCAACAACAGTAAAATTCAGTTAGCAACAGGACCGAGTCAACCGTGAGAAAATAAACTGACATAACTAAACATACAGACACAAACATGAAATCACAAAAGACTACCAGCAATCAACCGACACGACAGCTCAAGACCTATTACCAAACTACAAATAGAATTATGTACCCTCAGTATACAGCTTCCACCAAGATCCCTTCCCGTGAGGAGTTTAGCATAATGATTTCATGAATATACCAGAATACATAAACAGAAAAGATGCACAAAAGCTTAATAAAGTCTATTTTTTACGGTAAGAATAAATAGCAATATTACAAGGAAGACACATACTGAACATTTGGTCATTTCAAACATTGGTGTAAAACATATTTTGTCGGGAGATAACCATATTGTATTAATGTAAATAACCAAGCATTATACTGTTAACAGCAGGAGGAAGATGTGCTAAGGATTTACACAATGATAGTGATATTGTTGTATCTGTTGGACTTCATGGTTGTACCTATTGGACAGAGATTGATAGGATCAGGTATTTAGTGACATTTCTTATTGGGTAGAGATTGATAAAATTGGGTAATACATGAGACTGATAGGATAAAGTTATTCATTTATTATTGGACAGAGAATGATAGAATCAGGTATAGCATGAGACTGATAGGATAGAATTATTCATTTCTTATTGGACAGAGATTGATAGGATGAAGGTTACATGTATTGGTGAACAAAGATTGAAAGGATTGATTTTTTTTATCCCGTCGCCCATTGAAGTTCGGGAGGGGAGATAGCGTTTCGGCAGTTCGTCCGTTCGTCTGTTCGTGCATTTGTCCGTCCGTTCAAAGTTAAAACCATATATCTTTTGAATAACAGGTCATAGATGGACAAGGTTTTGTCCATAGATGCGTCTTGAATAGTACTTGAGGTTGATATATAGAATAGGTGGATTTGACTTACATTTCATGCATGAGTGACTTAGGTTAAAGTTTTTGTAAGAGTCCAGATCTGGGATACTACAACTTGTAGAGGAATAATATTTTGTATGTAGATGCGTCTTGTAAAGTTAGGAAGCTCTGGATAAAAATTAGGGCACTTTGACCTACATTTCATGCATAAGTGACTTAGGTTAAAGTTTTTTTTTAAGAGTCCAGGTCTGGGATACTACAACTTGTAGAGGAATAATATTTTGTATGTAGATGCATCTTGTAAAGTTAAGAAACTCTGGATAAAAATTAGGGCACTTTGACCTACATTTCATGCATGAGTGGCTTTGGTTAAAGTTTTTGTTAGAGTTCTGATCTTGGAGACTACAACTTGTAGAGGAATAATATTTGTATGTAGATACGTCTTCTAAAGACACAAAGCTCCAGATAAAAATTAGGTCACTTTGACCTACTTTCCATGCATGAGTGACTTAAGTTAAAGTTTGTGTTACAGTCTGGATCTTAAGATACTACAACTTGTAGAAGATTAATCTTTCATCAGTAGATGCATATGCTATAGGTATGAGGCTCCCGACTGAAATAAGGTCACTACATTTCTTGCACGACTGGCTCAGATTTAAGTAACAAGCCAGATCTTGAATGGTACAACCTTTTGGAGTGTATTTAATACTAGACAAACATTCAGCAACCGGGCAAGGATATTAGTTGTCGTTTCCGACTGCCCCTTCTCTCGTTCCTTTCTGTAGTGGAAAGATTTATAGGATCAGATAATAGAAGTTCTTATTGGACAGAGTTTGAAAGGATCAGGTAATACATCAGGTTATTAATTTCTTATTGGACAGATTTTTATATAGAATTGAATATACACTTTTTATTGGACAGAGATTTGTAGGATCAGGTAATAACACATTTTATTGGACAGATGTTGATAAGTTCAAGTAATAACACATCTTATTTGACATATTTTGGTCAGAAAATAACTTATCTTAATGGACAGAGATAAATAGTTTCAGATGACAACATTTCTGTAGTATACAGATGTTGACAGAATTAGGGAATTAGAAATTGATAGAATGGGGGTAATAATTCTTTACTCATTTAACAGATTGAGGGCGAATATCAAAAGCACACTTTTGAAATTTTAGTGCTTCATCAAAAGCGAACTGGTCTGGGTTATCGAAAGCGCACCGAGTTGTCCTGTGAGTCACCTGTAGTTTACTCGAAATCAACAGTTAACCTTTATAGTTTTTAATGGATTGTTATGTGAAATGTGAATTCTCGGGCCAATAAAGATGAAGGATTTGTAGTTAAGTTTGATTATCCTGTTTTGTTCTTCTTTGCCAACTTGGCCGAGGAACTTTCGTTTATGGTTCATTAAGATACTGTTGAAGATATTTTATCAACTTCTGTTGGGTTTTGCGTTTTTGTATCGAAAATCTTAAGCTAACTATATAGAATGCCTTGAGAACAGCTTGTCCTGATCGAAATTGAAACCTCCAACCTAATATAATACATGTTGACTTTGTGCTGACTAGCACAAAGTTTTTGGTACATTGTTTAAAATGCAAAATTTACAACTGACTTTTAGTTCTGAGTAAAAGAATCGGTAAATGGTTGAAAATATTGTTTGGACTTCAATTCACTGGCCGTGCTGAGGTTGAAGATGCTTATGCAGAAGACTGTATTAAGCCTTCAACTTTAGACAATATCACAGGTGAGCAGCCCACTTTTGATATGCAAAAATGTGCGGTTTTGATGAAATAAAAGTTCTCTTTGATATGCGAAAGCTTGCTTTCGATAAACTCCCCAGATTGATTGTTTAGGTAATAATGTCATTGGACAGAGATTAATTGTATTAGGTAATGACATATTTTACTAAATGGCTGGAATCTAGTAGGGAGATTTCTAAGAAGTATATTAAATAAAATTGAGTATTTACATTTATAATTGGACAGGAAATGATATTAATGAGTACCTTTAATAACATGTCTCATCATATAGAAAAAAAGAAGGGAAACGGGGGAATGTGTCAAAGAGACAACGACCCAAAGGGGAGTAATAAAAACTCAAAGCCACCATAAGATCTTCAATGAACGGTGAGATTATACATAGTTAAAATATGATTAAAATAAAACCAGGTTATTTCAACAAAAATTAATGAAGTGGGCTGATATGACATCGTTATCAAATGCTTCCAGTAATTATTGCTTGCCTTCCGTCACAACTCAGAAGCTTTATCACACACAAGTTCATGTATTTCTGTAAAAACGATAAACATTGCACAGGATATTGTCATATCATTTAAAGTATAATACCTAAGCTTAAAAGATAGGAGAAAGGAATCCAGACTGACCATGATGTACAAAATTGTAAACAATAAAGTAGCAATAAATCCAGATAAATATTTCCAGAGGCTATCACGAACATCAAGAAATACACATCATCATTGCTACTCTGTACCATCGACAACCAAAGATTACAAAAATGGTCGTTCTTCTGCAATACAGTTAAAGATTGGAACAGTCTGCCTCCAGATATTGCACAGGCAGGGTCACTTGAGATTTTCAAATCTCAAGTGGCAAGACATTTTTAGACCACAAAAAGTGGGTGGGGGGATGGGTGCGCACTGGCATTATTTTCATAAAGTTAAATGTGGCCAGTAACCGGAAGAAGAAGAAGAAGAAGTAGGGATGGCAACGAGTAACCGGTTAATCGGTTGAATAGGGTGTAACCAGTTAGTAAAATTCGTATTCGAGTACTCCGCGTTAAAATTTATTTCAGTTGTAAACTATTATGTGTGCAATCAGCCATCGGTATTTTTATCCCCGCACTTTCGAAGAAAGTTCGGGGATAATGTTATACCCTCCGTCTATCCGTCCGTCCGTCACACTTTTCTTGTGACTCAAACTCCTCCTACATTTTTGGATTTAGGGATTTAATTTTGTTGTAGAATTGTTGCATATAGTTTGCAGATGTGCAATAAGCTTTCGGATTTTCGATATTGGTCTTGGTGCAAACAAGAGGCAACTTTGGTAAATTTCCTGAAAATGTCAAAGACACATATTTTTTTTAAATTTTGGCATATTATATTATATTCTGACAAGTGTTTGGTAAAAAGCAAAATTCTGATAACTTACGATTCTGAAAGGCGGTTCCAATTTTGGTAAATTTCCTGAAAGTCTCAAAGACCACTTATTTTTTGGAATTCTACCTAACAACCATACTTAAAATGTTTTTGTAGTTAGGACGAACATTTTCATAATAGGATTTCAAAAATATTTGATTCCGATTTTGGTAAATTTCCTGAAAGTGTCAAAGACCACTTATTTTTTGGAATTCTACCTACCAACCATACTTAAAATGTTTGTGTAGTTTAGGATGAACATTTGCATGAATTGGATTTCAAAAAATATTTGGTTCCAATTTTTGTAAATTTCCTGAAAGTCTCAAAGAATACTTATTTTTTGGAATTCTACCTAGCAACCATACTTAAAATATTTCTGTAGTTTAGGATGAACATTTTCATGAATTGGATTTCAAAAATATTTGGTTCCAATTTTCATAAATTTCCTGAAAGTCTCAAAGACCACTTATTTTTTGGAATTCTACCTAGCAACTATACTTAAAATGTTTGTGTAAGTTAGGACAAACATTTTCATCAATTGGATTTCAAAAATATTTGATTCCAATTTTGGTTAATTTCCTGAAAGTCTAAAAGACAACCTTTTTTTGGAATTCTACCTAGCAACCCTACTTAAATTGTTTATTTAGTTTAGGAAAAACATTTTCATCAACTGGATTTCAAAAATATTTATTCCAATTTTGGTTAATTTCCTGAAAGTCTCAAAAGACCACTTATTTTTTGGAATTCTACTTAGCAACCATATATCCTAGAATTCTTTAAGTAACAATAATGACTATCAATAGGTAGATTTCAAAGATAATGAAAAAAATTATGCCAAGGGTGTATAACAACTGTTTTCTGTGTAAAACAGGGAGTGTGAGGATAGCTGTCGTTTCCGACAACATCTAGTTATTTATTTAATTGATTGGATACATATCAAATACCAATTAATTGATAAGTTGTTTACAAAATGGATAATTTGATAATTACTTCAAAATTTTCAGTCTTCAAATGTAGTCTAATAAGCTAACTTAATTCACTAATTATCTACCTATAGAAATTATAGAGTTTACATAAGTTATCAAAAAGCTGAATTATAATTTACTGTTATAACAGAATATACATGCTAGAATTATTAAATTTATGAACATGTATTGCGTAAAATAATACGAAAAATATTAATGTCCTGTGGTTTGAGCACTTTATGAGGGGACTGGATATGCCTCTACACTATTGCTGCATTTCATAAGTATGAATATATTTTCAGCTGAAAATTTCTTATACAGTTGAAGTATATGATAGAAATATCATTACATGTCATTTTTCATATCACATCCTTCATCAGCCCGCGGTCAAAATCATGCCTTGAGCCTGAGGGCTCTCGGGCTGATACATATGTATAATGACCTTAGGGTGATAATGGGTGTGATATGAAAAATGCAATGAAATATTCTATAATCATTAGACACTGATATACATTTTTACTATCAAGTAAAACATTTGGTATTGTACAAACATTGAAAAGTAAGAACGTATTGTATCTGGACAAGAATTCATAGTCAAGTAATTAATGACAAATTCAACAAAAGTTAGTGGAAAATTGAACTGGTATTGGATAAAGACTGGATCACTGTGATGTCAAAAATTGAACTGTTATTGGATAAAGACTGGATCACTGCAGTGTTATGCCTAGTACTTTATCAGGTTTCAATTTAGTTGTTATTTAGTCTGCAGCTGTCCTGTTCAAAATCAAGATATGTAAAAATGTCATGCTGCTATATGATAAAAGTTTCTTGTCACAAGTTTTGGAAAATGATACCTGTATATCTGTATTTTGCAGTGCTCCAAAGACCAGTAATGCTGAAGTACATTTATTATATTTACCACCAAATGCTAGAGATGAAGATATTTGTTTCAAATGGACACAACATCCACTATTCTTACTGAGAAATGGAGACAAAATTTTGTCAGATGACCCTAATGCAAATTTTACTGGTAATACAGTCTACCATGGAAATAGCACAGAATCTACAATACTGAAACTTTCCACCACAACCACTCCATGGCCCACTTCAACTAAAACCACTACACAGGCTTCTTCAACCACAACCACAACACAGAGAACTTCGACG
>MJUU01053997.1:11832-22762 GCA_002080025.1 Modiolus philippinarum | reverse complement strand
CGGTTGAAATACGTTTGTATTTTGTATTTCGGTTTAAGAATTGAATGCATTATTTTGAAGTTTCATAGGGATTATGATATTGTTGACCGGGCAAGCATTTTCAACATGAAGCGCTTTATTCAAAATGTGCTTCAGTCAACACTTTCATACCCAAATGAAGCTTCAAATTGATGCATTATATTCTAAATTGTAAATTCATTTGAAATTTCTTATATATAAGACGTCAAATTTAGGAGGAATTTTCTATCTAGAGTTTCCCATCATTTTCCATTTCCATTAGGTGCTTATTTGACTTAAAATACAAAACAGAAAAAACATAATTGAAAGTTTATATTTTTTTTTTTTACATTTTCTATTTTATGTGTTTTAAGTGATCTGTGACCAAAAAAATAGGACTAATTTGCAAATTATTTAACCCTGTTTGAATGGATAAAAACTAAGGATATCGAATGCTTCTGAAAACTGAAGCTCAGAATCCCCAAACTATGAACGCACTCTCTTTTTCAACTAAGAAGATAGATCCAATGATGAAACTTTTAAAAGTAGGTTATATTCAAATGTCCAGGTAACGATTATATACATTCTGACAAAAAGGAGATGTCTTTTCACGAGAAAATACGTATGAAATATATTAACAGTATATTTTTTTAATTTTTTTTTACGAAAGGATATGGAGTAAATGAACATGAGACCATAACACATATGTTAACTCCAACTGCAATAATTTTAATGAGCTGTATGGCCATTTCGGAAATTTATTCCCCATCAGCAGCACTAGAACCCAAACAAAGGAAATCCATAATTTCAAAAAATGTTTAAAATGCATAAACGAAACGAAATCCGAATAATCAGTAATATCAAATATAGCTAAGGACAAAACTACGATGGAGGGAGTTAATCCTTCGGTTTTAGAATTTACATAAATTTAGATAATAGTAATTGAACAAAGTGTACACATGAGATATATTCTCATGTACAAGTACACCATATCTAAGAAAAATAAAGAGCATACATCTCTACAACGGGGAATTGTTTTACCAACTCCACACTGCAATAAAAGACAAACTCCTGTAATATTTTACGAAAGGATATGGAGTAAATGAACATGAGACCATAACACATATGTTAACTCAAACTGGAATATTAAATTTTAATGAGCTGTAATTTATTCCTCATCAGCAGCACTAGAACCTAAACATAGGAATAAATGCTTAAAATGCAAAAACCAAACGAAATCCGAACAATCAGTAATAACAAAACCATGAACGAGGGAGTTAAACACATTTGAAATAAGTATATCACTTGAATTCCTATTAGATGGTGGTAGACCTAGGGTAAGGGAGATAACTCTTTAAATCAGTAAGGTGTTTTAAACAGTCAGTTTCATTGATGCTTTTTAAGCATTTACGTGAATAAGAATAACAATCATCTATGTTACTGGCTTAGGACCTTAGAATATATTTATGAAATATGACCTTAAGATGGATCAGTGGTTTTCCGTCATTTTGTTTTCATGTTCCATGCTTCGATAGGTATTTTGCATTAAAGAAATATACAAACATTTTAAAATTTGGACAAATCTTGAAAATATTTCGCTTAAAACTCAAATAATGGGCCCATTTCTCTAAGTCTAGCATTCATTTTAAACGAAAAATTCATAATAGTATTTATACTGCAAAATTCTTTGAAATGAAAATTTAAACAAGGGAGGTAATTTCAAATTTTTTTACACAGAAATCACTATGAAAATTTTGTGAAATAATTACATAATAAGTTCCATGTGACCCCCATTTATCTTTTTGCTTTTAGAAAGTTCAATACAAGTGCTAGCAATATATAAATTTAATCAAAATTCTCATGGATGTAGCTAAACTAATTTTTTTAAAAATGATCATTTTTCTTAACATTTCAAGTAAAAATTTCCTTTTTTGGTGAAAGATTATAAGCTTATATGGTCCGTGGCCCCTGATTTATATTTAATTTTTTGGAAATTCAATTTTTGAAAATTAATTCTGCAAACTATTGAAAAATTCTGATGGATTTGCTTATACCCCCGAACCACCTTAACAAACATACGTGATTTTTAAGAGTTATGCCCCTTAACCTAGGTCTACATCCTTAAAAGATACCCCAACTCGTTCTACGAATACAGGTAATTTGCCAAATTCAAGGCCACAAGGTCAAATATTTTGGTACTAATTTAAAGATATTTTTTACAAAAAATGCACATTTGAAATATGAAAGTCCTATCAGTTATTATTCAAAAGATTGGCGAATTGTTTGATATTTTACGAAAGGATATGGAGTAAGTGAACATAAGACCATAAAACATATGTTTACTCCAACTATAATTTTCAAAGTGTTGCATGCTTATTTATGAAGTCCAAATTTTTGTTTCCAGTTGAAAGGTCTCACAGCAAGGAATTAACATGTGAAACACGAAAGTTCCTATCAAGTACCATTCAAAAGAAATAATTGATAGTAAAGTTCAGGCATTTGCAGACAAACAGACAGAACAAAAACTTTTAAAAGTACCGACGTATAAGTCTTTTCGAAAAAAAAAAAACACAAAAAAACTCCCAATGCGATTTTTCAGTGTACATTGTCTTAGAACTCTGACCAACGACATTACAGCTTCTGTAAAGTTTTCATGTATTTGCTGTTGTTTGTCGAATTGCAAGCTTTTCATTTTTAACCATTTAGAAACATAACGTTTCATATCTCTATGAAAGTGCTCAGTTTGAATTTTGATAGGAAAAGCCCTTAATGCATTTTTTTGTAATGTATGTAAAACCCCTGCCCAACGACTGTCCATGATGATCGTCGATATACGAGACACTCCGTTTTAAAATTGTGGACAGTCTTTGTTTTCTGTTTTCATTGGATTTTATGGTTCGGTTCTCACTTACTTTTGTTTTCTGGAGATTTACAAGATTAATTGTATACACTTTGTTAAATTATACCCCCACTCGTGAGTGGGTGGTATATTGGATTACCATTGTCTGTCCGTCCGTCGTCCTTCCGTCCATCCGTCCGTCCTTCCGTCCGTCCGTCCGAAGTTCGTCACTTTTTTCTCAGCTACTGCTGGGCCGATTTGTTTCAAATTTGGTGTTTCACTTTATATCAATGGGGGATGCGTCGTATGCCATTTTGCCTGCCCTATGATATCAACTTCCTGTTTGGCGGGACTTTGCCATTTTTCCCTTTATTGAACATAGTGAAAATTTTCTTCGCACTTTTCTCAGCTACTGCTGGGCTAATTAATTTCAAATTTGGTATTTTACTTTATATATAGAAGGAATGCGTCGTCTCCCATTTTGGTCACCTGATGGTATCAACTTCCTGTTTGGCAGGACTTGGCCATTTTCCTTTTATTGAACATAGTGAAAATTTTCGTCGCACATTTCTCAGCTACTGCTGGGCCAATTGATATCAAATTTGGTATTTGACTTTAAATATAGGGAGAATGTGTAGTCTCCCATTTTGGTCACCTTATGATATCAACTTCCTGTTTGGCGGGACTTAGCCATTTTTCCCTTTATTGAACATAGTGAAAATTTTCGTCGCACTTTCCTCAGCTACTGCTGGGCCGATTTATTTCAAATTTGGTATTTGACTTTATATATAGGAGGAATGCATCGTCACCCATTTTGGTTACCTTATAATATCAACTTCCTGTTTGGCGGGACTTGGCCATTTGGTATTTGACTTTATATATAGGGAGAATGCGTAGTCTCCCATTTTGGTCACCTTATGATATCAACTTCCTGTTTGGCGGGACTTAGCCATTTTTCCCTTTATTGAACATAGTGAAAATTTTCGTCGCACTTTCCTCAGCTACTGCTGGGCCGATTTATTTCAAATTTGGTATTTGACTATATATAGGAGGAATGCATCGTCTCCCATTTTGGTTACCTTATAATATCAACTTCCTGTTTGGCGGGACTTGGCCATTTTTCCCTTTTTAATGTGTTAAATGATACAAGTGGGGGTATACCTAGCACGAAAACGCGTGCAACCTCATGTTACTATTATCTACCTTTATGTAAATTCTAAAACCCAAGGTTTAACTCCCTCAATCGTAGTTTTCTCCTTAGCTATATTTGATATTACTGATTATTCGGATTTCCTATGTTTGGGTTCTAGTGCTGCTGATGAGGAATTAATTTCCGAAATGTCCATACAGCTCATTAAAATTATTGCAGTTAAAATCAACATGTGTATTATGGTCTCATGTTCACTTACCCCATATCCTTTCGTAAAATAACGATTCTGAAAAAATAAAGATAAAAGAGCATCTTTAGCCGGTGCCTCCAAACTTAAGTCAAGAGTAAAGCGTAGTCTTCAATGTCATTGATATTCTGAATTGAACCTACCTCGAAAAGATTTCAGCGATTTGTAAAACAACCATGACAGACTTAAAATAATGGGTGTCAAGTGATTTCAGTAGCTCTCACAGATTTTACTCCGGGTGGATTAAAAAAGCCACTTGCATACCGTAATGGTCCTAATTCAATATTGACATTTTAATCTGAAACACTCGTCATTGACGTTGCTTAAATGTACAACTTGTCGAAGTATACAAATTGCTTACTAAATGGAAACGCAATTTGACTTCAGATGGTTTCAAAGGATATAATCATACTCCTAAAGTTTTATAGTGTTTTAGTTCTGTAGTACGTACGTGTAGTTTCGTTATAATGACTTTCTTAATATACATGATTTAATGTGTTTTTTTTTTTTCAAGCAAACCGCCAATTCCTGAGTAAGCAAAACATTATATTTTTGTATTACTGTCTCAACCCTCACGAAATTTTGAAATAAGCGATCTAATGAGTTCTGATCACCCTTACTTACATTATATATATCATTTGTTTAATTATGCTCTTTTGACATCCATTATCCATCAAGTTTAGATCTCAAATGCGACACATAAGCTATTATAAGTTATCATGCATTGAACCAACTAATATGATTATTTAGATAGTGTCGAAAATCGTTGAACGGTAAGGAGTTCAACCATTTTCGACACTATCTAAATAATCATGTTAGTTGGTTCAATGCATGATAACATTTTTGTGCGGTTATGCTTACCACAGTTTGCATTAAACTACGAAAACGATAATTACACAAGAAAAGATGTGGTTGCAACCATATCAAATGATAACTGGATTTTAATATTATTTCATCAACGGATGAAAAAAATGAGTATGTTATTTTGTTTGGTTATATGATCTTATATTGATTTATTTCATATATGCGGGAAAATGGCCAGCTTAAAACACAATACATTGCTATAAGGAAATTAAAAAACTGCAAACTACAAACCAGCAGTATAATCACATGTTGCAGAAGAGTATGCATGATCTGAGCCACATGTGGTAGCCTTCATACAGCCAGCTAAGATGTGTTATTGAAATATCTGTTGGGCAACTGATTCTTTACCGTCATCTTTTAAATCAGAAGATCAATTTTATGAAAACCATGGTATGTTTTCCGGGGTATATGTTACATTTTTGTTATTCTCAAATAGTAGGATAAAATCCGCCACACATTGATTGCGCACAAAAGTTACTAAAACAGAAATCAAGAAGGGCCAGCATAATTTTTAACAATATCCAATTGCACACTTTAATCGAAAGAAGGACAACTCTTTCCAAAATTAATATCACGGAAGTTAAAATTCAATTGGAATTATTTGATACAATGGCAGTATTAATTGATAATCATTGTGAAATACGTAATATTTATTACATACCTTTAATAACATGAATAATATAACAAATGGGTGATAATAATAGGAAGCTATAGGTAAATCAAATAATGTCGCAGAGTGTCTAGAGCAGCGAAAATTGGTCATTCTTCAAAACTGTAACTTTTTTTTAAAAATCTTAATTGTTATACCCACTTTATATACTTTATGTACTTTTCACACCACAAAAGACTAAATTGAAAAGATTAAATGCCCATATAAATTCAAATTTGTTTCTTTATTCCTCCAATACAAATGTACATGGTGCTAGGGGCCGTCTTGAACTTACTATGAGGAATGAGCAAAGTCTTCATGGTGACTTCAAGATGAAGAACAACAAGCGTTGTACCTTTGCTTGTTTTACCATGTATTTTAGAGACTTTGTCTCATGTACATTTACTACATTTACTCCGTATCCTTTTATTCATCATAAAACTAGACATATTATCAGAATAGGATAACCAAATATAAAAATTGATTATTATTAAAAAATTGCAACTTTTCAAAACATAATCTTAATAGTTTAATTTACTTTATATATTTTATTTACTCTTCACACCAAAAAGAAAAGACCAAATCAGATAAAAAGTTACACCTATAATTTCTATTTTTTCTTAATTACTCAAAATTTTAGGATAATCAACTACAAAAATGGGTAACTTTCATCTATTATATATAATTCTTTTGAATACAATATTTATGATTTTTCTCACATTAATTATTTTGCTTTTTATACCATAAAAGAGAAAATTATTGTTATGATTTCCCATACGATGTCAATTCCATTCCACTTATTTTGACATTACAATTTAAACTTTTTTGGTATTTCCCACCACCAATCAAAATAGTATTTCTCCTTTTAAGTAATGTTTTTACAAACATACATGGGATACCAACTTTTTTTGTACGACAACAGAATGGGACATCGTTTTTTTTTTATTTGTGTTTCCACGGGACCGCCACTTTTTTATCGAACATTTTTGTTTTGCACCGGTCATATGCCTTAACTAGAATACTGACAAAGTCAGAAAGGGCCCCACCCCCTTGTGTGTCCCAAAAACCCGACTGCAGAATTTCATGGAAATACGATTTTCCTCAAAAACAAAAGGGAGCTTCCTTTGATCAGGACCAACCCTGAGTATATCATATAAATCCCTGATGGGAATTTTTATTTATTGTACGACGTACAGTTAATTCTAAAAATATGCACTTTTTCATAAAAATAAAGTTTTTTCCAAAAAATCATTTTCAGATTTATCACAAAAACAAAAGGGAGCTGCCTTTGGTAAAATTCAACCTTAAGTATCAAAATCATTAAAATCGCTGAAGGCAATCTTGAGTTATCGTACGACATAGAGCTAATTCTCAAAATATGCCCTTTTTCATATAAAAATGAAGTTTTTCCCAAAATTCATTTTTCGATTTTCTTCAAAAACGAAAGGGAGCTTCCTTCAGTCAAGTGCAACTTTGAGTAAAAAAATCATAAAAATCCGTAAAGGCATTCTTGAGTTATCTTACGACATATGAAACGCTGACGGACGGACAGACAGACGGACAGGCTGATTACTATAGGGCGCCGCCATTTCATTGCGGGGCCCTAATAAATTTTGACCGGTCCCTTAAACTAAGATTTGTGCCCATATTCAGTGACAGCCATTTTGGATTTATAGATTCAAATCTAGATAGTTTCCCATTTCTATACAAGTAAATAGATTGCATAGGTCAGCAATAACAAGACATTGAAACATAAATTGTCAAAATCTCGCCAAAATCAGTCATAATTGGAAATTGTTCATTCGTAAAATACGTCAAATTCGGACAAAATTTGTTATACAGCCCAGCTAGCATTGCTGTCTATCTGGCACTTCATGGTGATGGAACTCTGGTGTGAACTGGTTTTCTTATGAACGAGTATCTCTAGTACTATCGTTTTTTTTTTAAAATTTGCTGGTATACTTTTTTAAGAACTTAAGGGGACATCCATTTTACTTTCGGGAGGGGGGCTTGGGCGATTTTTTTAGAATAAATATTTATTAATATTTTCAAATCGATCTCGAACAAATTATTTAGTTGCACCAAATCAAATTATTTATTTGTATTTTCATATTTTTTTTTTATTCAATACAAAACTAAATTATTTATTTTCGTGACAGGTAGGATTTATATATAATGAATTTATTTTCACTTGCACCTAGAATCAATTATTTTTTTACAAAATCGCCAAAGGCACTCCAACCCCCTTCCGAAATAAAATGATCGTCCCATATAGATGATATATCCTGACATGTGGTTCTTGATAAAATCAATTTATTTGTGAAAATAAAGAAAAGACAAAACACAATACACAAATCCAATTAGAGTTAAAAATTAAATACACATCTGAATTTCCAAATATTAATTCCTGTACAATATATAATTGTTAACCATGAAACTCTTATATCTAATACCATTGTTTTGTGTATAATTAATGAGAACGAACACAGTTTGATACCCACTGACTAGAGAACTTCATTTACAGGACGGTGAGACAAAGATATAGGGCTGGTATTATTTTAGCCCTGTTTTATAACTTTTATACTATATAAGACCTGAGCTGATTCAGAGTTAGACCTATTACAATCATTAGAGTTAAAATCTTTTCTGTAAAATCCTATGACCTATGAGGCAATATAATGTGGAAAAGGTACAGTATTTCATTAGGATAGTGTTTCTCCCACTGTCCAAATTACATCATAGGGTAGCGCCTCATTGTTGGATCGCAATGAAAAATGTTAAAATGTTCCGCACTGGTCGCCATGTTTTTTCCAAACAAATGAGCACTTTTCTTAAAAACCTGTCAAAACATGAATGATACGACCCCAGTTACATGGATTCCACAGAAATTCATCCCATCAAGGTCTTATGAAAATTAAGATATGTATTCCCTAATTTTGGTTTTGGTCCCTTTTGACTCCGAAATACTCGTAGCCACGAAAAATACTTCTGACAGATGATGGAGAGATACTTCTAAAGACACAGACCTCGAGTAACATCCCATAGAAAACAAGAGGCTCTCAAGAGCCTGTATCGTTCACCTGGACCATAGCCGACATAGATAAAAGGCATTTCCAATAGGAAAAACAAAACATAAAATTTAGTAGAATACTTTTTTTTTCTTAAATTACAGTATTCTTGTTTGGTTTCCATGGCAACCCAAAGATCCACCATCCATTACAACCCATAACAGAACACTATTCAAAAAAAATTGGGCAGGGGTTCCCCTTATAATCAAGGTAATACATATTGCTGAAATTAAACATTCAGACCACAACTAAATAAAAATTCAAAAATTTGGGCAGACGTTCCCCTTAAAATCAATAAGGCCAATGTAAAAACTATGTTCCAGATGGTGGCCATTTTGGATGAGGTACAGACCTGCCAGATACATTTTTTTGGATGGGACCACCTAAGCACCATTGTGGGACCATTGTGGCTTAGTTTGGTTCTAATTGGACTAGTAGTTTCTGAGAAGAGGATCTTTGAATGTATATTCCATAGGGTCCAACGTTAAAACTGTTCCCGCTGGCGGCCATCTTGGATGAGGTATGGACCTGCCGGATACCTTTTTAGGAAGGGACCATGTAAGGGCCTTTGTGACTAAGTTTGGATATAATTGGACTGGTAGTTTCTGAGAAGATCTTTGAATGTCTTTCCCATAGGGTCCATTCCAGTACAGTTCATTTTAAGTTTCGTCAATATTTTCAGAAAAGATGATGAAAATGAAAATTTTCCATCGAGTCCAATGTAAACTATGTTCCGTGCTGGTGGCAATGTTATTTGTCGTATCAGAACGAAATGAGCAATGGAAGGAAAGAAATTTTGCACATCGTTCCTGTAAATTTTTATTAAATTCGCTTCACGCTTCCAGAGCAGATGATGAAATACCACCGGATTTCAGACTGTATAGCTTTCTACCATGCATATCATTTAAAAAAAATTCAAGCATACAGTTTTAGAACGCAAAGCATGAATGATACGACCCCAGTTACATGGATTCCACAGAAATTCATCCCATCAAGGTCTTATGAAAATTAAAATATGTATTCCCTAATTTTGGTTTGGTCCCTCTTGACTCCGAAATACTCATAGCCACGAAAAATACTTCTGACAGATGATGGAGAGATACTTCTAAAGACACAGACCTCAAGTAACATCCCATAGAAAACAAGAGGCTCTCAAGAGCCTGTATCATTCACCTGGACCATAGCTGACATAGATAAAAGGCATTTCCAATAGGAAAAACAAAACATAAAATTTAGTAGAATACTTTTTTTTTCTTAAATTACAGTATTCTTGTTTGGTTTCCATGGCAACCCAAAGATCCACCATCCATTACAACCCATAACAGAACACTATTCAAAAAAATTTGGGCATGGGTTCCCCTTATAATCAAGGTAATACATATTGCTGAAATTAAACATTCAGACCACAACTAAATAAAAATTCAAAAATTTGGGCAGACGTTCCCATTAAAATCAATAAGGCCAATGTAAAAACTATGTTCCAGATGGTGGCCATTTTGGGTGAGGTACAGACCTGCCAGATACATTTTTTTGGATGGGACCACCTAAGCACCATTGTGGGACCATTGTGGCTTAGTTTGGTTCTAATTGGACTAGTAGTTTCTGAGAAGAGGATCTTTGAATGTATATTCCATAGGGTCCAACGTTAAAACTGTTCCCGCTGGCGGCCATCTTGGATGAGGTATGGACCTGTCGGATACCTTTTTAGGAAGGGACCATGTAAGGGCCTTTGTGACTAAGTTTGGTTAAAATTGGACTGGTAGTTTCTGAGAAGACCTTTGAATGTCTTTTCCATAGGGTCCAATGTCAAAACTATGTTCCACTGGCGGCCATATTGGATGAGGTACAGACCTGCCGGATACCTTTTTCAGAAGGGACCATCTAAGGACCATTGTGACTAAGTTTTGTTATAATTGGACTGGCAGTTTTTGAGAAGATCTTTGAATGTCTTTTCCATAGGGTCCAATGTCAAAACTATGTTCCACTGGCGGCCATCTTGGATGAGGTACAGACCTGCCGGATACCTTTTTGGATGGGACTATCTAAGGACCATTGTGGCTTAGTTTAGTTTTAATTGGACAAGTAGTTTCTGAGAAGAAGATCTTTGAATGTCTTT
>MJUU01053997.1:0-11718 GCA_002080025.1 Modiolus philippinarum | reverse complement strand
AGAAGATCTTTGAATGTCTTTCCCATAGGGTCCAATGTTAAAACTATGTTCCCTGCTGGCGGCCATCTTGGATTAGTTACGGACATGCCGGACACCTTTTTTGGATGGGACCATCTAAGGATCATTTTGTCTAAGTTTGGTTATAATTGGACTGGTAGTCTCTGAGAAGATCTTTGAATGTCTTTTCCATAGGGTCCAATGTTAAAAATATGTTTTCCGCTGGCGGCCATCTTGGACTTGGTACGGACCATCTAAGGACCATTGTGACTAAGTATGGTTATAATTGGACTGGTAGTTTCTGAGAAGATCTTCGGATGCAATTTCCCATAGGGTCCAATGTTAAAACTATGTTCCCCGCTGGCGGCCATCTTGGATTAGGTACGGACCTGCCGGATATCTTTTTCGGAAAGGACCATCTAAAGACCATTGTGACTAAGTTTGGTTATAATTGGACTGGAAGTTTCTGAGAAGATCTTTGAATGTCTTTCCCATGGGGTCCAATGTTAAAACTATGTTCCCTGCTGGCGGCCATCTTGGATTAGTTACGGACATGCCGAATACCTTTTTTGTAAGGGACCATCTAAGGATCATTGTCTCTAAGTTTGGTTATAATTGGACTGGTAGTCTCTGAGAAGAAGATCTTTGAATGTCTTTTCCATAGGGTCCAATGTTAAAAATATGTTTCCCGCTGGCGGCCATCTTGGACTAGGTACGGACCTCTCGGATACCTTTTATGGAAGAGACCATCTAAGGACCATTGTGACTAAGTATGGTTATAATTGGACTGGTAGTTTCTGAGGAGAAGATCTTTATATGCCTTAACATGGGGTCCAATGTAAAAACTATGTTCCCCGCTGGCGGCCATCTTGGATGAGGTACGGACCTGCCGGATACCTTTTTTGGAGGGGACCATCTAAGGACCATTGTGACTAAGTTTGGTTATAATTGGACTGGTAGTTTCTGAGAAAAAGATCTTTGAATGTATTTCCTATAGGGTCAAATGTTAACTATGTTCCCCGCTGGCGGCCATCTTGGATGAGGTACGGACCTGTCGGATACCGGTTTCGGAAGGGACCATCTAAGGACCATTGTGACTAAGTTTGGTTATAATTGGAATGGTAGTTTCTGAGAAGATCTTTGAATGTCTTTCCCATAGGGTCCAATGTTAAAACTATGTTCCCTGCTGGCGGCCATCTTGGATTAGTTACGGACATGCCGAATACCTTTTTTGGAAGGGACCATCTAAGGATCATTGTGTCTAAGTTTGGTTATAATTGGACTGGTTGTTTCTGACGAGAAGATCTTTGAATGCAATTTTCCATAGGGTCCAATGTTAGAACTATATTCCCCACTGGCGGCCATCTTGGATTAGGTACGGACCTGTCGGATACCTTTTTTGGAAGGGACCATCTCAGGTCCATTGTGACTAAGTTTGGTTATAATTGGACCGGTAGTTTCTGAGGAGAAGATCTTTGAATGTTTTTTCCATAGGGTCCAATGTTAACCATGTTCCCCGCTGGCGGCCATCTTGGACTAGGTACGGACCTGCCGGATACCTTTTTCGAAAGGGACCATCTAAGGACCATTGTGACTAAGTTTGGTTATAATTGGACTGGTAGTTTCTGAGAAGAAGATCGATGAATGTCTTTTCCATGGGGTCCAATGTTAAAACTATGTTCCCTGCTGGCGGCCATCTTGGATTAGTTACGGACATGCCGAATACCTTTTTTGGAAGGGACCATTTAAGGATCATTGTGTCTAAGTTTTGTTATAATTGGACTGGCAGTTTTTGAGAAGATCTTTGAATGTCTTTCCTGTAGGGTTCAATGTTAACTATGTTCCCCGCTGGCGGCCATCTTGGATGAGGTACAGACCTGCCGGATACCTTTTTCCGAAGGGACCATCTAAGGACCATTGTGACTAAGTTTGGTTATAATTGGACTAGTAGTTTCTGAGAAGATCTTTGAATGTCTTTCCCATAGGGTCCAATGTTAAAACTATGTTCCCTGCTGGCGGCCATCTTGGATTAGTTACGGACATGCCGAATACCTTTTTTGGAAGGGACCATCTAAGGATCATAGTGTCTAAGTTTGGTTATAATTGGACTGGTAGTCTCTGAGAAGAAGATCTTTGAATGTCTTTTCCATAGGGTCCAATGTTAAAAATATGTTTCCCGCTGGCGGCCATCTTGGACTAGGTACGAACCTGTCGGATACCTTTTATGGAAGGGACCATCTAAGGACCATTGTGACTAAGTATGGTTATAATTGGACTGGTAGTTTCTGAGGAAAAGATCTTTGAATGCAATTTCCCATGGGTCCAATGTTAAAACTATGTTCCCCGCTGGCGGCCATCTTGGATTAGGTACGGACCTGTCGGATACCTTTTTTGGAAGGGACCATCTAAGGACCATTGTGACTAAGTATGGTTATAATTGGAGTGGTAGTTTCTGAGAAGATCTTTGAATGTCTTTCCTATAGGGTCCAATGTTAACTATGTTCCCCGCTGGCGGCCATCTTGGATGAGGTACGGACATGCCGAATACCTGTTTTGGAAGGGACCATCTAAGGATCATTGTGTCTAAGTTTGGTTATAATTGGACTGGTAGTTTCTGAGGAGAAGATCTTTGACTGCAATTTCCCATAGGGTCCAATGTAAAAACTATGTTCCCCGCTGGCGGCCATCTTGGATTAGGTACGGACCTGTCGGATACCTTTTTTGGAAGGGACCATCTAAGGACCATTGTGACTAAGTTTGGTTATAATTGGACCGGTAGTTTCTGAGAAGAAGATCTTTGAATGTTTTTCCTATAGGGTCCAATGTTAACTATGTTCCCCGCTGGCGGCCATCTTCGATGAGGTGCGGACCTGCCGGATACCTTTTTCGGAAGGGACCATCTAAGGACCATTGTGACTAAGTTTGGTTATAATTGGACTGGTAGTTTCTGAGAAGAAGATCTTTGAATGTCTTTTCCATAGGGTCCAATGTTAAAAATATGTTTCCCGCTGGCGGCCATCTTGGACTAGGTACGGACCTGTCGGATACCTTTTATGGAAGGGACCATCTAAGGACCATTGTGACTAAGTGTGGTTATAATTGGACTGGCAGTTTCGGAGAAGATCTTTGAATGCAATTTCCCATAGGGTCCAATGTTAAAACTATGTTCCCCGCTGGCGGCCATCTTGGATTAGGTACGGACCTGTCGGATACCTTTTTTGGAAGGGACCATCTAAGGACCATTGTGACTAAGTTTGGTTATAATTGGACTGGTAGTTTTTGAGAAGAAGATCTTTGAATGTCTTTTCCATAGGGTCCAATGTTAAAACTATGTTCCCCGCTGGCGGCCATCTTGGATTAGGTACGGACATGCCGGATATAATTTTTAAAGGGGACCACCCAAGGGCTATTTTGACCAAGTTTGGTCCCAATTGGCCCAATGGTTTCAGAGGAGAAGATCTTTGAATGAAAAGTTTACGACGGACGGACGGACGACGGACGCCAAGTGATGGCAAAAGCTCACCCTGGCATAGCCAGGTGAGCTAAAAAACAAATTCTACATACTTCAGAAAAATGAGATATATAAAGATCGAATACCTAAGAAACGCACTACAAAAAATTAATGTCAAGAAGAATCTAAAGAAACACCCCATTAAAATCTGATCTAAAACATGAGGCTCTCAAGAGCATGTATCGGTCATCTGGACCATGGCCAATACATAAAGTCAAATAAACTTCTATGTTCAAGGGTCTCGTTTTCAAACTATGCAAACAAACCTTTATGTTATAAGATCCAATTTTGATAAACTATTTTTCTTATTGCTTACCATCTTGGATAAGGGATGGATCTGTAGGACCAATTTTAAAGAAAATTAAGTATTGTGCCAACGTTTATTTCCTAGTTTTAAAGTAGAAGATCTCTGGAGGTACTCACATATTAAACTTTGTTTCCCATTGATAGCCAATTTATAAGATGCAGTCTTGAAGGACATCCATTTTGAAAAGTACCATCTAAGATACATTGTGATTTAGTTTTGTTCTAACTACCCCAGTTGCTTCAGACGAAAAATTCTTTGTATGCTCTTTCAATTGGGTCCAGTAATAAATTAAGTTCCCGCAGGTGGTCGTGTCGGATGACAGATAAGTACTTAGTCATTACCTCATAAGCATCAGTCATGCCATGTAAGGTTCTAATCCGTTTGGTGATTCTCAAGAAGAATTTCTTTTTTATGTAAGATGCATACAGAACAGCAACTGCTCATTTAAGACTGTAAGTTGGAACAGTCTGTACAGGCTGTAAAGCCTAGAAGATACTGTATTATCACTGTTGACAAGACATTTGTTTGGTTAGAGAATTCAGATACAATATACTTTGTATACAAAAGTTATTATGATGTGAAATAAGGTGAAGATTATGAAAATATTTTTGTAAAAAAAATTGTACAAAAACACTTTTTTGCTCTTGATTATAGAAGGAATTTATGTTTTTAATGAACTGATATCAGGAAATTTCTCTAAAACTTAAAAGACAGACGAAATTCAAAGAAGATTTGAAAACAATTTAAAGGGAGATAACCCATGGCCCATTTAGTATGGAAAACAAGCAATAACTCCTACACAGGCTTTTGGATTTTCTTCATCATTTACGAGTAGGTAGATCTTGATATGCTGAACACTCTTCCAATTTACCTTGGCATTCTGACCGCATGTTAGATTTTCGATGTATGTACCGGTATTCCATTTATGGGCGAAAAACTGCAATTTACCCCTATGTTCTATTTTAGTATCAGCGGCCATCTTGTTTGGTTTTTCAGACTCCTCGGATACAATTTTTAAACTACATACCCTGGTGTTGATCCAGGCCAAGTTTGGTTTAAATTGGCCCCGTAGTTTCATTGAAAAAAAATTATGACGGACGAAGGACGGACGGACGACGGATGGACGGACGATGGACGACGGACGCCGAGTGATGGCAAAAGCTCACACTGGCTATAGCCAGGTGAGCTAAATATTGGTACCTCGTTTAAAAGTGACATTTGTCCAATAGCCTCTGATAGCTCGAAAACGACAAGACATATATGGAAAATAGTCATTTATACTAGGAAGAGCTTAATTCAAGAATTAAAAGAAACACAGGTTAAACTTCTTAAGATTGTTTAAATATAAAGCGGCGTTTATACATATCAAAGTCATAATATTCCATAACATTGACGCAATCACTTATATTTCATGTTTCTCGAGTGTTTTCAGCCATATTTGCAGAAGTGTTTTATGATAATTGAATGCACTATGATATTTGTTTATATTTTGTAGAAAATATTACATTGCTTGATCATAAGAAATGCTCATAAATCTTTGCTACGATAGCCATAAATATCTAAAATAAAGTATTTAAAGATTGCAAAAACAACAGTGGATTCAAAATACAGTAACATCAACTTCATACAGTCATAAGATGTCTTTTATACAACAAAACTGGGAAAAAAATCTATCAGCACATAGCTTTGTCAATGAAATCTAACTTCAAATGGGTCATAATTTCCGAGGTCAGCCTGGGCGGACCATGCAGCATGTCTAGCCCCGTCCATCTCTGTTGCAACAGCATTATCATCTCTTAGTCTATGATCTCTACCTCCAATCTCGGCATTACATTCTGGACATCTCGATTCTTCAGTAGCTCCACCACAATCGCCGATAGCGTACACATGACCTATAAAAAGATGTTACAGGAATGGTTAACATTAATTCGTAATTCTTTCTCTTTTAAGGTAGCACAACAGTCTTTTGAAGGAAATTGTCGGTTCCCATCTTTGAATGCCTGTAACTTCGTTATTAGTAAAGATACAATGACAAATCAGGTATCAAATAAAAGGAAAAAGATTGAACTAACTTGTAATGCTCCTTTCAATATTATTCCTTTTAAGTATCAGTATTTGAATTTCCATATTTGGCAAAAAATTGGAATTTCGTGTTATATTTTTAAAATCAAAATTATGTTTTCATCTTTACAGGTAGCTGAATTTTGTTTACTCCATCGGATAGAACCATCAAAATGCAACAAAACCGTGTCTCAGATTTTTGATATAGGATCTGGTTTGAAAATAAATGAAATTTAAATTTCAACTCAGGGAAATTTTTATTTTTCAAAATCAATTCAATTTTTAAGTAGGCCTTGTTTCAAAAATCTGAGACACGGTTTTGCAGCAATTGAAAGGTTCATTCAGATAAAGAAAACAGAATTCAGCTACCTGTAAATTTGTAAGAGTTATTTTCATTTTAAAAATATAACCCTTAAAACCTAATATTTTGCCAAACATGGAAATGTTGGCATTGATGCTTATAAGGAATACTATTGAAATTAGCATAAACAGACAATTTAATCATTTTCCTTTCATTGGATACCTCATTTGTTACTATATCTTTACTGGTAACAAAATTACGCGCATTCAAAGACAGGGACTTTATAATAATCAAAACAAAACATGTTTAGGACGTTCAATACATGTCATGGTATCAACATACCAATGACGCTTCCCTGTGTGCAAACATTTTCCTTACAATCAACGCATCTCCCTAGTTTATGTTTTATTTTGATGGAGTACTCCAAATTCCTTATTACCGTGCTAGTTCCTTCATCATCAAGGAGATTGATTTGTTCTAAAAGGTCACTTAACAGATTAGTAAGTGTTATTACACTTACTAATCTGTAAGTAATTGTTGTATCCATCCCTGTTGTATCCATGTAAAACTGGCCTTCTCTTACTGGAATACTTCAAATCAAAGCATTTTGGTATATAATAGAACCCATGCATATAATGATAACAAACCCTTACAGCATGAAATTTAACCAAAACCAGATTACAGACAAAACTTCATATTTTACGAAATGAACATGAGACCATAACACATATGTTAGCTCCAACTGCAACAATTTTGATGAGCTGCATAGCCATTTCGGAAATTAATTCCTCATCAGCAGCACTAGAACACAAACATAGGAAATCCATAACTTAAAAAATATTCATAAATATCTCATAATTTTTCATGTACAATACTGGATCCGGAAACAAGCACAGCTTATGAGAACTCTTTTCGCGCATTTTGTACATTTCGAAAGTCTTAAAATAAAGGAAAAAAGTTTTCAAGCGAAATTTTAAGATATTCCAAAATAAAAAGTTCGTCAATCATAAGTTCATACTATTTCAATTTAATTTCATCAATACAAATAACAAGATTATGTGTGTAAAATAACAAAAATATTAAATATAATACGTTCAAGAACAACAAGATGTGTGATGCCACCGGGTACCTTTATTATCAAAACATCTCTGAGAAATGTCGATTTATAAATTCTGTATTAACTGAAAGGTTTGATTTGAAAACATGTGAACCCTAGATGCTTTGTTTTGGGTCGTTTTAACCTGGATATGGGATGTTGTCTTCTTGATATTTACCCCATTTCCTTTCTTTTTCATATGTGAAATATAAATACGTTTCAATACATTGTTAAAGTTTTAAAATATGTAACACATCGGCAAACGAATATCGAATCAAAAATGACGACGGGAAAATTCCAAAATCAAAAATCCAAAATCACGGCAATTTATATACAACACGAATGGAGACAGCATGACAAAGACAAAGCACAAAATAGATCAAAAAGGATAAAAAATAAGGGGAATAGATAACAGGAAACATCTACAATGACCGAAAAACACAGTCACATACCACAATGTACCAAGGAACTGCACAAGAAATAAAAAACACAAATAAAAAAAAAACAAAAGACAAACGTGAACAACGATAGGAACTCGGGACTGCCGGACTTGATACCGGCACTAGCAAAAGCCAGCGGTAGGGTTAAACCGGTTTATGGGTACCCAAACCTCCCCTTTCTCTGTCCCGTCTCCCTATAGTATAATAAACATACGAACAAGTAAGGACTCTAAAAGATGCCTCGCCCGTCCCTGCTTGGCCTCTAAATCGATGTAAAATCTAAGAGAGCTAATCAGAAAACTTAACATGCTCACTGAACTGTGAAATTGAGGTCAAGGACAAAGTCACCTGCAAGACTGACATGTACTACCCAAGACCAACCTACAAACCAAATATTATCAACCTACCACTTCTAGTTACAGATAAATGGACTTAAGCAGAGAAACTTAACGTCGCCACTAGACCGTGAAATTGAGGTCAAGGACAAAAGTCACCTGCCAGACTGACATGTACTTCCTAAGACTAACATCCTGCAGTGTGGAGTCCGTAAAACGATTCCCCGTGCGAGAGATGTATGCTCTCTATATTTTTCAGTTACGGTGTACTTGTGCGTGAGAGAATTTCTCATATGGATATACTATTGATACTTTCAAATTTTGGCAATTATTTTTGCAATTTTCGAAATGTAATCCAGACCACCTGTTTTAAGTGCCCACATCTCACTATTTTATAACGCCAAGTTTTCTTACATTCGACTTGATGAGTGCCCTGTGTTTGTCTATATGTTGTAGTTGTCCACTAGCTTAAGACACTAGTGCTTTTGTCGGGCAAAGGATAACAGTGATTGTAAGAGTACTTTGCCAGTTTAATTGATGTTTGTTGACAATCCCGCACCCATGACCAAGAAAGACATGGATGTAGCGTTGCTCGACAATTAGCAAAGAATTCCGCTTAAACCGGTGCTAGGGGCCGTCTTGAACTTACTATGAGGTATGAGCAAAGCTCATTGTTGAAGGCCTCATGGTGACTTCAAGATGAAGAACAACAATAAAAGCGTTGTTCCTTTGCTTGTTTTTTACCATGTATTTGTAGAGACTTTGTCTCATGTGCATTTACTCCATATCATTTTATTCACCATACCAAATATTATCAACCTATCACTTCTAGTTAATGAGGAATGGGTTTAAGCAGAGAAAATTAACGTGGTCACTGGCCCTTGCAATTGAGGTCAAGGTCACATGACTTTATGTCTGTCAGATAGTACTTGATTAGTACTACCACTGGACCAATTTTGATGTTCCTACATCAAAGGGTTTTCAAAATATCCTATATCTAGTAAAAGTTAACACCGTCGCCGTCGTCATACTTTTTACGCCTACGTCTCGCTCTCCGCGACTTTCGTCGCGGGCGAGACGATAAAACCAAAGACAGATAGAGTATGAGTCACACAAAATTTGTAATTAGAATGAAAACTCATGCATTTTGCATGAAAAAAGAAATATCAATCCATGCATATTTACTTGATTCTGTCATTTTGTCGGGTGAATATCGATCACGTGGCATATCAAAGTGATGAAACAAATCTGACCACATGACTACGTGGCGGATGAATTAGCTAAAATAGAATCCTAACGTACATGATATATTTTCCTTTAAAGTAGTTGAGAACCGAACCGTCTATCCAAAACGAATAATCCAAGGACAATGGCAACATCGGAAACAACAAAGAAACAGAGACATAATATTAGTATGGCAAAGAAAAGAATCAAAGCTCCGATGGAGCTGAAACTCGAAAGCCCCGAAAATTAATTTCTCATCAGCAGCACTAAAACCTAAACATAGGAAATCCACCATTTCAATAAATGCTTAACATAGGTAATGAACGATTACAAAGTTCGCCTCGTTATGGCACATTGTCGCAGCAACCAAATTTTGCCTTGATGCTGACATACTATCAAAATTGCATGCATATGCAAGGTTACTTGAACCAGCAATGTACAGTTACTGAGCTATGAACTCGGATGTATACATTATTGTAAGTCAATCATGCGTAAAATGTAGGTTTAAGTGACCTAATTTTGTCTGAATGCTGAGCTACCATCACAGATACATGCACAGGCACATGCAAGATTATCCTACCATGTACAGTACCTGAGATCTGATCTCTGATATGAACTTGAATGTAAGTCACTATAGCAGAAAATGTTGGTCAAAGTGACTTAATTTTGCCTGAATGCTGACCTACCATCAGAAATGCATGCATGTGCAAGGTTAGATGATCCTACCATGAACAGTGACTGAGATATCAACTGGGAAGTAAACTCGAATGTAAGTAGGTCAAGCAGAAAATGTAGGTCAAAGTGACCTAATTTTGCTTGGATGCTGACCTACCATCAGAAATACATGCATCTGCAAGGTTAGATGATCCTACCATGTACAGTGACTGAGATATCAACTAGGATGTATACTTGAATGTAAGTCAGTCAAGCGGAAAATGTAGGGCAAAGTGACCTAATTTTGCCTGGATGCTGACCTTCCATCAGAGATACATGCATGTGCAAGGTTAGATGATCCTTCCATTTACAGTGACCGAGATCTGAACTCGGACGTAAACTTGAATGTAAGTCAGTCAAGCGGAAAGTGTAGAATAGAGTGACCTAATTTAGCCTGGATGCTGACCTACCATCAAAGATGCATGCACATGCACACTTAAGATGATCATACTATATAAAGTTACTGAGATATGATGTAAATTTAAATGGAAGCCACTCAAGCGGAAAATATAGGTCAGAGAGACCTAATTTTCTTTGAGGCTCTGAGATAGCCCAAGATGCACCTGCATGCAAAGTTTGATTACCCTACCCTGCATAGTTACCAAGTTATATACCCAAATACGGACATGGACGCGGACGAAGACGCGGGTACCCCATTAGGTCTCATGTAACCGTTTAGCTTTGATTTTTCTCAAGTTTCGTTTTTCAAAGATTCACATCTTGTTTGCAAAGTTTTACTGGAAAAGTGTGAAATGACAGATATATAAACCTATACCTCTTTGGAATCCTTGGAACAAATACTCTAAATTGCATAGACATCTGTGTCATTCTGACAATATATATGTGCTGTATGTTTCCATGGAAACATTTGCAAAAGTTGAAAAAATTATCCCAAAATTTGCAGAAATTTGCAAAAACAGTGCCAATACACAAGTCCACCCTCAACGTATACGTGGTAGCATAGCCACTATGCTAGCCTGAAAGCCCTGCACAAACAGTTTGAATTTAGCAATAAAAAGGGATATCATTAAGGACTACTTTTCGAGATAAAATACACCGAACATTTACATCCAATTTCGCACCATTTGTAGAACATGCTATTTATACCGTCCATGCTGTGTGTCATGTGACCAAAACAAACAGCTAATAAACTAATGTAATGAATAAATACATTTTTTATTGATTAGTTTCTTACATTTACTTTCATTCTCACAAAATAAAATAAAATTGTTCACATAATCTGATCAACCATATAATAAGTATGCACAAATTTTTGACGCTCTCTTTATTCCCAGCATTTGGGGCACTAAAAAGGATATCTGAGACCTTAGTCCACCTCAACTGCGTTGAGACGAACTAAAAATGCAAAAAACCAAACGAAATCCAAACTATCAGTTATAACATAACCACGAACGAGGGAGTTAAACACATCTGAAATAAGTCTATCACTTGAATTTCTTATTAGATGGTAGTAGACCTAGGGGAGGGAGATAACTCTTTAAATCAGTAAGGCGTTTTAAAGAGTCAGTGCCATCGACGCTTTTTAAGAAATTACGTGAAAAAGAAAAACAATCATCTATGTTACTTAGGACCTTTGAATATATTTATGAAATATGACCTTAAGATGGATCGGTGGTTTTCCGTCCTTTTGTTTTCATGTTCCATGCTTCGATTAGGTATTTTTCATTAAAGAAATATACAAACATTTTAAAATTTGGACAAATCTTGAAAA